>JAANSM010002028.1:0-16236 GCA_036850725.1 Orchesella villosa
TGGATAGACCAGCGATAGGAATTAGTGGACAAGCGAGAGACTCAGCAGAATCTTTGAGCTTATCTAAAAATGAAGGACGTTTTGTCTTTGCGTCTGCAGCACTAAGATTACCACGGTCTTGGATTTTAGCTCTCAGTTCAAAATATGTTCTCCCCAGATCCCAGAATGCAATTTGGCCATTAGCGCACCCACCACCTGCATAAAGGATTGTAAAACAGGGACTATAGTATGGAGAGAACAATGATATTAATTCAAAACTTTTAATCTGCACTTACAAACCAAATGGGGATCTGATGGGTTGACGTTAACACTAAAAACGTCTGCTGGCGCATCTAACATTATCTAAAATCATTCCAAAAAGTATTTGCATTGTGCATCCATTGACATGTCAATTCAGTTTCAATTTAAAATAATCATTTCATACTTGTGGGTGAGCAGAATCACGCAAATCCCAGAATAGCACATAATTGGGTTCCATTAAGGATTTCGAATGGGCATCGATTCGCCTTTCCCAAGTTAAATCAACAGCAGTGGCCATTACCACAACGTCTGCAAATATTTTAACGGTGCTATTGAAGTATACACCTTTATTTAGGATAGCCTTAAAATGTTTAATAAACCAATATTTACCTTCCAAAACGGGATGAAACATCATAGTAGTAACCGTTCGTCCTTTGGAATGCTTAAAATCGGCATAAGTTTGGTATTCTTGAAGGAGCATCGACTCCGTTGAAAATTCCATTTCATGTCCCCTCTTGCACTTTAAGTTACGATAGTCATCATGTAGCAAATCAACCATTTCATTTTGCTGAAGAACTTTGTCTAATCGTGGAGTAACTTTCTTGAAAAACTTTGCAATCTTCTTTGAGCCCATGATGTTCGCAACATTATTCTCAGTAATGGATTGTGTAGTTGTATTGGATCATTTTGTTTCGTTTGAAACAAAATCCAGTTTGAGTTGATGTCTCTTTTTTCTGAGGCATTACTTGAACAGCTCTATCAACTTCAACAGTCTGAATACAAGGATACTGCTCCACTGGCTCGGATTTGAAACTTGCTTTAAAGCTAGGGCTGTCCTTTGGTAGCATCTTCGAATTTACACTCAGATCCGAAATGTTGTCGATATCTGTACACTTGAACTGAAAGCTATATATTGATCAAACAAGGATTCAAATAGTGTTACGAGTTACTAGTAAGTTGAAGTAGACATAAAGGGTATATTGTAAATACATAAAGATTGAGAAACTTACTAATGGCCTGGAATCGATTACGTTCTCATCATTAACTTCTAGTTCGCTTCCATACCCTCGCCATTTACGAGGAGCTTTTGACGCCATCTCATTCCATATTTGCTCTTGTTGTTGCTTTAAATCTAATGCTACTTTCTTTTTCTTTGGTGGATTCAACACATTGTTTCTAGCCTCAACAGTTAGACAAATAAAATAGTCATGGACCAGTTTCCTTCCGAGGGTCCGATCCCAGCAGCATAGTTACATCAGGATAGTACTGTTTACAGAAAAGTTTAAACTCCATATTATATTCATTCATTAGATCGAAACTGCGATATTCTTGCGCATGGAATACTTTTACAGATGAAATCATGAAGTTACCTTTATTGTGTCATAATACGGAAAGAATTCAGAACGGTCTTCATTCATAAATATGTGCAACTTTACTTTCTTCCAACTTAGCCATTTGTGAACATGGTGTCCGGTCTGAAACATTTCTTCCTCGTCGATTTCAAAAAATTGTTTGGTTTCAGGGGTTAAAGTTAACCCAATTACACCTTCGATGTTTGCTAACGTTTCAACTGTAAAAGTAGCAAATGATTGGAAAATATTTCACGCTTTATAATGTTCACATTCAAAAAGTCAAATGGGCTTCTGCTCTTCAATATACCTTCGGGTTCTTGTTCCATTTTCCCCATGAAAAGTGTCTTTAACTCGTCGTCTTCCTATGATACATTTAGGAGGGAACTTATAGTTCAATTTATTACTTTCGAATTTATTCCATCAAGTACCAGTTACAACATACCTGAGGGAAGATATCTTCCTCCTCGTCTTCTTCATCTTCATCCTCTTCCTCCTCATCTTCCTCCTCGTCTTCGAACATCTCGCCTTCTTCTTCGGCTTGTGCCTCTGCAATAGCTATGAATTAAAAACATTGTACACAGCAGTTACAAACATTTAATCCAAATGACAATGAGTTTGATAGACAAATATGCAAGGATACAAAATGTTATGCAAACCTCGTTCAGCAGCTTCTAATTCTCTAGCTATTCGTCTAGTAAGTCAGACAAGACGGTATTAGTGAAAACTTAATAAGGCAACTGTAATTTTTTCACTTATCACTTACGTAGCATCGTCGTCCTCTTCGTCCTCATCCTCATCATCGTCTAACATAATGAAAATAAGATGCAAGTGTATTGACCAAACAAATACAATACAATCATGCACAAGACGAAGTTGTGGATACTATGCTTCACTTACCACCCTCGTCCCCATCAATAGCAGGGTCACAAGGTGCATAATAATAGTCCCAAATATCATCGCCGTCGGCATCAGTTTTATCAATACTTCGTCTCCCCCCATCTTCTTCTTCATCTCCAGGTTTTAAGCAGGGAATATATTCTCCATCCTCGTATTCACCACAGTATTCGTTATATTCTTGTGCATAAGTAAGATCCTCCATTGCCTTGTACACCTCTTCGGCAATGATTTCTGGTGCAGCTACCAATTCCAATGTTTCTTCCTCGTCTTCATCCTCTCCTTCTCCTTCTTCCTCATCATCCTCCTCTTCCCCACCTTCATCGTAGCTCCCTAAAGCAATAGACTTAACTTTTATTTTCCGACGACGCCTTCGACACATAGGAACTTCTTGTGACATCCTTGGTGGAGCTGGAGGGTCAGAACTTTGCAAACCTAAAAGTTGGATAACGGAAACGAATTAATGTCATTTTTGCTTTAAACATTTGCATTTGGACACAGACCTGCGAGATGCGGATGTGGATCTAATGTGTTTACCTGACGGAGGGATGTTCGGATCTTCTTCTTCATCCATTTCTTCACCTTCCATGCCTTCACTCATTTCCTCTTCTTCTTCGCCAACATCATCACCAGCTGGGGTATCAACCGGTTTGGAACCAGCACCTTCAGAACTGGAATCTGTTTTCTTTTGCTTGTCCTCCTCTGGCTTATCACTAGAAGTTTCATTTGAGGACATCTTCGAAATTCAGTGAATGGGGCAGCCCCAGATACTAAAATATTCTTTCAAATGCAGTAACAGCTAATTATGAATGAATGTGAAACAAATCCGAACGTTCGTTTTATTCAAGTGTGCTATTCCTTGAACATTGAATGTTGAATTAGAGAGAAGAAAATTATATAACCGAACGTTCGTTTTATTCAAGTGTGCTATTCCTTGAACATTGAATGTTGAATTAGAGAGAAGAAAATTATCTACAATGAATTATATGTGGTGGCTATAATAAAAATGCTTTTTGAAAAGTCACGTTGCACATGTGGACAAGTGGACTACGAAAAAAGTATGCCAATAAATTATCCGAAGAATTAAGGCTGACTATGACAACTCGTCAACCGCAATTTGATCCACGTCTTATCAGCGATGCCCAACTCCCTCCCCAACCCCTACAGAAAGATATGATTTTAAGAGCATAACTATTTCTACAAGAGTGTGTCATTCCAAACCAACCGTAAATGTTGTATTGTGCGGTGTATAGCTGATTGGGGTTTTGATAAAAGAGCTGTTTACTTGCGAAGCTATTCACAATTCACTCTACTGTGGAGAATTTACTAAACAATGATGTATTATAATTTAAAAATTATTTGTCACCTGCTGCTAAGTAAAGGATTTATTCATATTATAGTAGTGCAAAACTTGCAACAGTTTATTAAATCGAAAGATGAAAATAAGATTCATTATTAGCTATTCGTATATACTTACAAGTAACAAGATAGATATTTTTGGGCTGCGACACTTCAACTCAAACCATAAGCCTTCCCCTACTTCTCAATGTCAACTCTCTCTTTAAACATTTCGCAGAATCTGTTGTCTTTTGCAAGCACGAAGAAGCTAGGTACGCCATTACTTGGCAGTATGTATTTCTCCGATTTCAACGCCTCACCAAGACTCGAGTTCATATCAACTTTGACGAATCCCTGATGAATATAGTAGATTTCAATGTTATCCACCCTATACTCCTTTTCCTGGTCCCAAGCAGGTGGGTCCCTATCCAACATCTCATATAAATGGTCAGTAAAGCTGTAAAAAACAGAAGTACATAAGATTAAATTAATTCTTACAAATCTATAATATAGACATCGCTTCAAGGACAATCGCCTACCTAGTTGCCTCACAGAACTCTTCAATAAAATCAGACTGGCTATACTGGGGATACATAAGAAGGACTGGCCAATGGAGTATCTTCTGTCCATTCAATTCTGTCACTTTAACTATCTTCCCTTCATTTGCCGCATCCGATTCTACAAACGCCGTGCTCGCAATCCTAATCCCTCTCTCCTCCACTTCCTTCAAAATCCTCTCAATCTCCATCTTCTTCCGTTTCTCCAGAACCAACTCCTTCCTCCGATCAGCACCACCAGCACTCTTTCCTTTCCTCGCAGCAATCCGTTTCTCACACACAAACTTGATCGCCCCTTCATCCCCATTCGCAACGTTTTCAAGTACTTCGCAAAACTTCTCCACGTCATCAAATCTTCCCAACTTTTCACAAGCCGAAATCGCCCTTCTTATAGCCTTCAAATAGGCTGGATCATACTGCAACGCTCGCTCACAATCTTGTACACAAGACCGATAGTTTTGAATAAAGAACATGCAAGCAGCCCGATTATTAAAGAGCTGAGATAACAACGTCTTATCAACTTCTTTTGACTTCACCTCCATTGTGATTGCTGTGGTAAAGCATGAACATGCAATTCTATACTTCTTCAGTTTGAAATGAAACATCCCATCCTCCTTGTGATTTAAGGCGAGCTCATGTGGAGTATTGTCATTCTCCGAATACTTGAGTTGCTGGAATGCTTCTAGGAGGGGAGGTACTGGTTCACCTGGTTCGGGAAACTTTGTCATAAAGAAAGGATGAGACTGCAACTCCTCCTCCAACTTATCAGGGTCCCATCCGTCCGCATATTTGAAAGTTTTTAACGAGTCTGGGAGCTCAGCTTGACTGTCATCCTGCAGATAATTTACGATTTCGTCAATGCGGTCCTTTGCCATTTTATGAATCTACTAATTTTAAACCAAAATAAAATCAACCACAATTAATCACAATTAAATCGATTTGTTTATCTTTTAACAATCAAAATAGATTATCAAAACATTCCCAACCTGTTTTGCACGTGCTTTTTTAACACCAAAATGCACTACCACTCTTTCCTTTTTGATTTGCATCTGCTGTCTGTCCCCTGTGAACCGTAATGATTGTCATCTGTTCAACATGCTTACTTACTACTTACTACTTTTTTACATTCACCTCCATCAAGCCATAGAAATAAAATCACACGCGGTAAAAGGGCTGTTCATACCGTGCAGTATGGATTTTAGGGACAGCTACAGTTTCACGCTTCACAAACGCAACCGTAGCATATCATACGCAAACATTGTGAATGAACCCCTTCATTATATTAGTGCACCCTGCTGCACCACACCAGCCAAAAAGTAAGAAATTTTCAGATGAGCTCAGCCAATCAGCGATTTGCGAGCGGTTTGTCAGTTTATGTTTTCCTCTTTAGATATATTGCTGCATAAGCAGAAGGTCAACATAACAGTTGGTGGAGTGTGTCCGTTATGTGTTTTGTGTTTTCTTTCCTGATGAAAACGTACTTACGAAGGGATTAGCATTTTAGTATGTGCTTACAAGCTGATGTGCTTGTTGTTAATTTGTCATTTTGTTGGTACATTTAACATTTGAAGTTTCGTTTTGATTTTGATACGTGTGGTGAAGAAGGTGAAATTTGAGTAACAATGAATACATTTGGTTTTGAAGGTTATCAGCTTACTACTGAGAACTTTACTGGATATTTAAGAAATCGAATAATATCCATCGGTAGTTGGTAGTCTAGTTGGAGAGCCATTGATGATTGATGACGTTGTGACCATTCACCAGTTGCCAGTGAAAAGACGGAAGTGAATGCTGGAGAATGGAGTACAGTCAACTGTTGAGAGCAAGTGGCAAGTGAAAAGGGATCAGTGACAGTCAACAGTTGACAGTGGTTTTGAATAGACACGGAGATTTTGTTGTTTGTATAGGTGAGGAATTGTTGAATAGTATTTCAATAAACAGTGAATTGTGAAGGTTAATCATCAATCATCAATCAATGAGTAGTGTAGGGCTTATTACGTTATCACTTATCGTTTGGTTGTTTGATTATTGTTGATTGTTGGCGTTTTCTAACAAACAATTGTTGATAAAGAATAGCAAATAAATTCAAGATCAATATGTCTAGTTTACGAACTCGTTCGAGGAAAGATCCACAGGAAGAGAAGGAAAAATCTGGTGATACAAAAGCCAAGGGTCAATCGAAAAAAGTAGTAGTTTTATTGCGTCGGATTGATAAAGATTCTGCTCCAATGGACCGAGAGATAAGAACTGCTAGAAGATCAGGTTCAAGCAAGGGACAAGGGAATAGTGGAGGTGCAAGGTAGAGAAAGTAGTCATGCAACGAGGTCAAGTTCGAGAAGGAGTGAGGGGGATAATGGTGCACCAGTAATTAGTACAAGGACAAGTTCGAGGAGAAATGAAGGGGGTGATGACCTAGAAGTCACTGGACCAACCAGAGTAAGTTCGAGAAGAATTGTTAGAGAAAAAGACTCAGATGCCACTGGAGCCAAACCCGGTTCGAAGAGAAGAAACGACGCCACTGACAAAGCAGTTGTAAAAACTCGGTCGAGTTCTAGGAGAAGAGAAAGCGCCACTGTCAATGCAGTAGACTCAGATGCCACTGGAGCCAAACCCGGTTCGAAGAGAAGAAACGACGCCACTGACAAAGCAGTTGTAAAAACTCGGTCGAGTTCTAGGAGAAGAGAAAGCGCCACTGTCAACGCAGTTGTAAAAACTCGGTCGAGCTCTAGGAGACGAGAAGACGCTGCTGATAAAGCAGTTGCAGGAACTCGGTCGAGTTCTAGGAGAAGAAAAGACACCACTGACAAAGCAGTTGCAGGAACTCGGTCGAGTTCTAGGAGACGCGAAGAAGCCACTAACAAAGCAATTGCAGGAACTCGGTCGAGTTCTAGGAGAAGAGAAGAAGCCACTAACAAAGCAATTTCAGGAACTCGACAAAGTTCGAGAAGGAGAGAAGAACCCAACAAGAAAGTACCAGTAGTAGGATCTAGGTCTAGTTCAAGGAGGAGAGAAGGAGCCAATGATCCAAAAGTTGCAGGAACCAGATCAAGTTCGAGACGACGTGAAACGCCCAGTGGCCCACCTGTGGCAGGGCCTTCGAAGTTATTATCAAGAGGTCGTGAAAATCAGAAACCGGATGACAATACTTCTTCAACTCCGACAGTACAAGTGGTACAAACGACCACTACTCGTACAAGAAAGGTAGAACGCCCTATAGCGAAGGAGGTTGTACAGAAAAAGTCTTCTAGACCAAGAAAGAAAAGGAACTTGGGTAATGGTGAGGAATCGTCACAGGGACAGATTCGGCAAGAAGCTTCGTCACCAGCCCCGAGTACAGAAGAACCTCTGCTATCAGCAAACATTGAAGAAGTTTCTTTGTCGCAAAGTTCATTCGGAGCCTCATCAACACCATCTCTAAGTACCCAAAACTCAGCAGTATCATCACAGAATAGTCAAGAGGTTGCAACTTCTGAACCACGTACAGCGTCTTCTTCTGTGTCCTCAGTAGTCACTGCTCTACCGGGGATTGATTTATTTCCCAAGCCCACTGACAACCGTGTGGTACAGAAGCAGAAACATAAAGATCTCCCTCGGCATCTACAACAAATTTTATCGAAAATTTTTAATGAAGTTCAAGAAGAAGAGTCATTAATGTCAAGATTGTACGCTCGTGTTGATAAGCTATATAACTGTGCAGAAGTGTATGGTGTTGATTTCTTTGTCGAAAGATATCACGCTACTTTTGTCAACACCATTTGGATAATGGTTACTAGTGTGTTTAAGAACTCAATGCCGGTAAGCAAGTTTGTGACGAAGATATGGGACTTCATTGAGTACTGCTTTGTCAGGTTAGGATGGGCAGTCGAAGTTGAGACAGGGGATCGAAACAAACAAAGGGGTGTTCTAATGAAGGGACCAAAGAGCTCAAAGTATGAGACGGCGGCATACTATGCCGTTAAATTATTCACAAAGGTAATTAGTAATTGCAATCATTCTCTCATTCTCCACTTATTCTATTGTTTTTTTTATATTCACTTCACATTTAACATTTAACGAAATACAATTTCATTTATCTCAACAGACACACGGTGACGGAAGTCAATATTCCCGTCTTTGCCAGCTAAAATTTTTAGAAACTTTAGTTTCAACTGCTGCAGAAACAGGCAACACAGACTTTATTAAGTTCGTTGCCGATACTGTCATCACGGCTGTTACAATCAGACTGAAGGACAAGTCTATTCAGTGTCGGCTTAAAGCCATTTCTATTCTGTCTTATTTTATAAGATTGGAGGATGTTGATACACGGGATGTAGTAAAGGAAATCAAGTTTTATACCAGATACGATCCTAGTGTAGAAATTAGAAAATTAGGGACTACTGTGTTGGCTGCAACAAATATGAAACTGCGATTCTTCTACGACCAGGCATTCGATAAAAGCCTTAGTGTTAGATATGAAGCCTTGAAAGCATTTGTGGTAAAGCGTGATGGTGACCTTGTTAGGGACATGGGGCAACTTAACTCTGAAAAACTTTGCAAAGTTGTGATTTGGGGGATGGACTTTTCTGATAGTAAGTAAATCATTGCCAGGAATAAATAGATGTTATTTATATTTTAAATTAAGGTTGTTCTAAAACCGAACGTTTTTTAATCATTTTACAGCACGTTGCAGCGACTTGATGACCAAGAAAATATTGCTTGCATGGCTGGAGAATAGTTGTAGGAACAACTTAACACTCTTTTTATCTAAACTTGACGCTTACGAACATATGAAGGCTGTGATGAGGATTCTAAATGTGCTGCTGACAGAGGAGATAGTGGAGACGTTGGATCTGAATTTCATCAATTCGACTGTTGATAGCATACTTGCGAATGATTACAAGAATGTCTGCATAGAATCTATGGTCGGTTGGTTGGCACTATGCAGCATTGCACAGCGTGTACAGTCCTTGGCACCAAAAGTAATTCCGGATGTTACAAAAATTCTTGACGTTGTAAAATGTTTGCACAAGTGTGCTCTGCTAGAAAGTTCTGTGGCGAGTGTTGAAAACAGAAGCGAGGACATTACACCTGTTATCTGCCTTACCTTGGCTTTGCAACTCACGAAGTTTGTAACGTTCGAAGAAGGGAACAGGTAACATCATTTATAATAGATATAAGAATAAGAATAGAATAAAAATGTTAAAAACATATTTATTTCATAAATGTCAATGGTAATGCTTCTGGCTGCAGCTGGCATTGTATTTATGAACTTTAATTGTATTTTGCATTTGTTTTACAGACGCCACTTCGTCAAACTTCTGCAGGATGTCCTTCTTGATCCTTTACTCGATGAGAAACCACTAGTAGTTCAAGCAGTTCATACTTTACATTCATACGTTCCACATGATGAGTATAATGACATCATAATGAGCATTTTTCAAAGATATTTTTGATCCCAAGTCGGACAACGTACATGGCAATGCCTCATGTGCCCAGAGCATGGAGGATGTTAATGAAGATGGCGACGTAGGTATGGCTGACGAAATTGAGGTAAACAGAGGTGCTGGCTTCGAGGAAGAAGAAGTTTTTCAAAACAGTGCTGCAGAAGAGCCGCTACCCGAACCAGAAGAAGTAGTAAGACAGCCGATGACCAAATATCAACTTACCAAACTCAGAGAACAGGTAATAATAAAAGTGAATGACTTGTAATAAAATAGGCTTATTAACCTGTAAGTAAGAAAGGATATTATAAACAGTAACAGTACCAATAGAGGCTAATGATTCCACTGCCTAAATTGCTTGTACTTTACAGCTATGTGACCTAAAAGCCAATCGGTTGACCATGCAATTGGACAAAGAGAAAATGATTACGGAGAAACGGTTTGTTGATGCGATTCCTCTGGTTGAAGAGATAATGAGATTGCAGCAAAAGGAATCTGATATGTGCAAAGAAATTGAAGAACAAGAAGCACTTTTAAGAAACCAAAATGCGCGACAAAAAGTGGTAACGAATCCTCCGAATCCGCAACGAGTTTTAACTCCCATTCCTTCCGCATCTGGATTGCGCTCATCCGTTGCACCGCCACAATGTGCTGATGAGCAAGGGGAATCATTGCTTGAAGATGTGGACGATGAAGCAGAAGATGAGGATGAGAGCAACAACAACGCTTCTTGTATCATCAACACGGTTGAGCAAGGTTTGGTGAAAGGGCTGTGTATGATCAATGCACATATGGATTTGAAACGCCCAGGCAGTGTGGATGCCTTTGTCAGAAACATCTATGATAACCACTTGGGGAACTTCCTAATGGTATTATTTGTCCTTTGTAAAGGCTTTAATAACTTTGAACGTTTCCATGCTTCAAATAACGGAGAGGAATCCTCAAAACTAATCTAACATTATTTTAATTTTATTTTATATAGGAGTCGGACATTAGCATACATTTGAATGTACTAAAGTTTCTTACAAAAATGGCACTGGCAGATAAACGTGAACTCCGTAAAGTAACACGTGCGTTGATGCGAACCCTTGAAGACTTTACAGATCAAACAGAGCTGAAGCATATTGCTTATCAAAGTTTGGTGGACTTGGTGGTGTCCTACGATTACAAAGATTTCATCCTAACTGACGATGAGAAACTAGAAGAAGACCACTTTCATCCCTACAAGCAAGGTACGAAAAGCTGTATATACTCCAATTCTAATCTGTCATGTGTGTTGCGTCGTATGTATGCTGATCTATCGATCTACTTGATTTGGATAGACTTTGACAGAATTCTTAAGGACTGCCTGGGTGACGCTGAAATTACTTATGAAAATGCAACAGCTCAGGACATCCAAAAAATGTTTACAAAGCTCTTCAGTGACAAATTTCAGAACGAACAAAAACTGAGTCGAGAAGAGCAAAACGTTTTGAACACTACGAAAAATCAAGGACTTCTCAAATTAATGATAAGAGGACGAATTAGGGATCCATCTGTTATTTCGATGGTGCTCGAACTGTGGGTCAACCATGAGTATATAGGAACCCCCGTGCTTCGGGATCTCGAGCATGCGCTCAAACTGTTTAGTACCTTCCGGTGGTGGGGAAAAGATGCTACGCAGACTGAGGAAGCAGGTACGAACTTTCAATTGCGTGTACTTGCTGAATCACTTGCGGAAGCAACAGTACACCTTTCTCAAGAACGACGGAGCTCCCTAGGGGATGAACACATCGAAAAATTCGTTACCTATGTTCTAGGATTTCTTGATACTAAAGATGAGGTACGTATAGTAAATAGTAAAATCATTGAGTGAGTAAAATAGTAGTCTTTTTTCACCAGCTAATATTTTTTTGTTGTACCCAAGTAAAGTTTGTGTATATTTTAACACGGCTTTTGGTTGATACGTGTTAGTAATTAGTATCTATTGTTTTTTCAGGGCCTAATGATTCACTTGACTAACCTGTTTTTGGATACGATAGCCTTGAAACCGTCGCGGTCTTACAACGATTTAATAGTTAAATGCGCAATGCTAATTCCAATGAAAACTCATGAAGCAGCAACAAAAGTCGTGAATTCAATAAACGGGATAAATGAAAGTTTAAAACATCATCCTCATACTAATTCAGTTGGAAATTTAAAGACAGCGATTAAGAAGTTCGTTGCGAAGATAAAACGCGTGTTTGGAAACGATATCGTGCAAAATATTCGAGATAGTAATAGTCACAGTACAAGTGACCCAGACGATGGAGGAATTTTTGGAGATTCAGATGATGACCAGATAGCAATAGAAAATCAAAGCAATAATGATGAGTTGGAAATTCAAGACAATGATAATGATGGGATGGAGATTCAAGACAATGATGTGATGGAAGATCCAGAGCTTAATCAGTTAGTGTCCGATGGTGATGATTAGGAAGGAGGTATGCCGAAGTGTGTACCGCAAGAAAGCATCACTTAGTTGAAACATCTCTTAACGTTTAATTAGGCTTTTATTTGTAAAATGTTGATTTTTAAATGGTATTATGTACCATATATAGTACTTGAATATTTTCCTACCGCATTATTCCTAGATATATGTAATTTTTATAACCATAACCTACTATTCGGAGATAGAAGAAGAAAACTGTGCTGTATGTTCAGTTGCTTCTCCTCTCTGTAATCATTCGATTCTAATAAGATCCTTATAAAAATTCGTAAGGCAGAGGAGTATTCTGTAAAGCTAGCTCGTATTGTTTGAATGTTTTGGAATATAATTTTATTTATTTATTTGTCGAATACCACTAAAGCTTAGATAGACATTGTAAATTGAAACCGAGTGCGAGGGTACTATTGTACAAACCATGAACAAATAATTATAACTTGCGAACTGATAACTACACACACTTGTTATTTGCGAAGTCGAGTTTTTATTTCGATAATATAATAATGATGTAAACAATTTCTTTACTACATAGTCAAAGTTTCGACCAAATCAGATAAAGCAGATGCGTGTTTTGCACTCTTTTTCTTAGATTTTCTCAATTTCTTCATTATAGTCTTTTTAGATGCAACTAAGCCCAACTTTCTTTGTCCTTCTGGAGATATGGCTTGTTCTGCCTTGGCCTGTCGCTTTGCTGATTTCCTACTAGATAAAGTATGAGTAGTATCGTCATCAATAGCAAAAGACACTGATTTCTTGGCTGCACTTCTTGTTACACGTCTGTTTGGTTCGTCTTCAGTTTGCATTTTCATTTCAGCATCCTCATCATCAGACCCTTCTGCATTGTCCATTTCAACCTCGTTGTTAGGCACGAAATCTGTCAACGAGAAAGGTTTTGAGAGTGTGGAGACGAGTGCAGCTGAAGTGGCAGCTGATTCTTCTGGAGTTGGAGGTTCGGTGAAAAAACGAATCGCTCCCCTGTATTTCAAATATAGTACAATTCAGTACTTTAACAATCATATAAGATATTAATACAATAGGTGAAGTTCTCATTATCTTTGTAACCCGTACGTGTGCCAGTCGTGAATTAATTTCTGTTCTGCGGCCCCAGTGTTAGGTATCCCCCCTTTCTTCAGTTGACCATACTTGGAAGCTATGTTTGCCAAAAATTCTTCGCTGTCATCAAAATCTGGAATTCCATATTGTAACATTAGCGTCGTCTTTGGTACTCTGTCCAAAATTTTCTCAATAGTCATAGACTCATTCCCAGTCTCTTTCGAAAAGCAAATTCCAGGAGAGTCAATTAACCGAAGTTTTGAGTTTAGGTGTACTATTTGAAGGTTCCTGCAACAGAATTCGACACACATTTTTAGATAAAGTAATTAATTGATAGAAAGTAAAGTACAGCAAAAATGGGCTTCATTCTTTGACTTCAACGACTTTGCTTTGGTAGTACTACCTTGTCACTCCAGGTTTTGCACCGACATTACAGGCTGCACAGCGCTTGAGCGAATTAATTAAAGAACTTTTGCCAACGTTAGGCATTCCAATTACACCAACAGTAATCCCACCAGCTTCCCCCCTTGCCCAAGCTCCTAATAATCCCATAAGATCGGAAATCCCAACAGTTTTCTTAGTTTCTGTTAGATTCATTGAGTCAGTAATACTAGCAACTGCTCCTAGGTTATCCTTCTGCTTCTGGGTATTGGCTTTAAACGGTAGAACTGTCGCGTTTCCACTGCAAAAATTATTAAACTGTTCACTTAACCAATCTTTTATACATTTCTTATAAACAATACCCAAAACAAAACATTTGCACTTACGTCTGTTTCAGGTAAGCAATCCACTTCTGTATATTTTCAACAGGAACCAAGTCACACTTGTTCAGAATCATCAAAAGCTTCTTGTCACTGTGCATACGAACGGCTTCTTCCGCTTCTGGATTTCGAGTTCCTAATGGATCCCTGGCATCCAAAACTTCAATTATAACGTCCGAGTCATTGACCACCTAAATTCATAAATTAAAGATTAAGTAAAATTAATACTTGGCATTAGAGACACTTGGGGTATATCGTAAATAAAGAAGGGTTCCTTCCGTACCTGCTGAAATTGCCTATAAAACGCCTTCAAACTCGCATCTCCTTGACTCTTCACCTGCTCCACTTTCTCAAACTGATAACCTCTCTCTTGGGCTTTCTTCAATAAATCTTCAAAAGTCGTAGTAACTTTCTTTCCGCTATCTCCAGAAGTAGAAGGCTTTTGCACATCAGTAGAAACGCTTCCTTTTCGTTTTTCCTCCTTCTTCTTCTCTCTCTTAGCCTTCCGATCTTCCTTAATCTGCTCCCTCCGCTGGAATTTTTCCTGCTTGATATTCTCCTTGAGGGCTGTAGCCTCCGCCAAAATCTTATCCTTAAATGGGCATTCTCCTGGAACGATAATCAATCGCCTGGAAATACCTCCCTTCTTTTTGAATTTTTCAGTCTTTTGAATCTTCCTCAGCTTCCGATTGTGCTCTCGAACCTTCTTCTCGNAATCTTCCTCAGCTTCCGATTGTGCTCTCGAACCTTCTTCTCGATTTTATACCGCTTCTTGGCCGGCATACGCTTCGATTTTTTCTCTGAAAATTACACAAATCAATGAACATGTCACATGTAATACGTATTTAATTAAAACATCAAAACATCTACTTTTATCATGGATATAAATGATAAATCATTATCAAGTCAAGTTGTTTTGAATCCTTACTCAGCATTTGCTTCACCATTTTGAATGTCTACAAGGATAACAGACTCAATCCACAATCTGTTGCTGATCTTCTTAAAACACTTCACTTAACTTATTGATTACAAACAAATCGATAAAGATGACTTTAACTTTAACTTTAACGAATTCGTAATTCTGCTAATGATCTTGGTATATTTTAAATGTGCAAACAGTTTTGGTTTGTGAAATGCTTTTCCTCATTCATTTGCACACGTGCATTTAACACAAACACGAAATACCAATTGTAAATTTAGAGCAGAAAAGTCAGTGCAACTTAGCACACACAACACTCAGCGTGCTTTTAGTGTTCAAGTTGCTCCTTACCACCGATTCTCTTGTCGCCCCTGTGCTGCCTATAGTCATGTCCCAGTCTTTGTTCGTTAAGTCAGGTCAGTGCAATGAATTGCTTAGTAGATTTAATCTGATAAAAGAGAATATAATTTAAAATGCACAGATTTGTTATAACGGAATCACGAACTGACAAGATAAAATAAATCACTCGTTTTATTCATCGACTATTGGTGAAAGTTACATTAACAATGCTGCAAATTAATTATTATATGATTCTACAGTCTTAAAATGAACTAGCTAATCAACTCCTTCAAATCGAGGTGGTTGACTTTTTGGTGTGTAATCTGAGGTGTGAGCAGCAACGCAAGCCTATAAGGTATACCAATAATATCATGGATAAGAATAATTTTAATAATGTACAAATACGTTTTGCTTTTCATTATTTCTTCATAATATTCAATATTTATCACTGTCAGTGAATAGTTAATATTTGCACTTTCATTGCGAGCTACCTGAAAAATCCAAGATTGATTACTAATTACTTCGTTAAGTAAACTATGTCCTGAAGCCTTCATCAAGTCCTTTGATACGCTTAACCCTTTGTGGGAATCGCTTTGTACGAATGTCCAGTCCAAGTCCATTTCTTTAACGTCCTGGGAAAAGTAATGCAGAAGTGGTAGAAACGCTAACTTCCTTTGATAAGACTGGATAAAATCGGGTTTTCAGATTGTATTTGATCTAATACCTTCAGCATTAGATGCATATGGGGTAAATTGTGAAAGCAAGTCGAAACTGCATGTGCTCTGTCTACTGCCTCCTCAACTTTCTCAAACTGCTTCATTTCAGTATTAAACTTTGAAGCCAATCGTAGACCTTTCTCCCAAGACGTTTGGTTTTCAATAACCTGAGTCAAATAAAAA
>JAANSM010002029.1:0-16236 GCA_036850725.1 Orchesella villosa
TAAAAATCATATACATATTATACATAGTTTATATATGATGTCATGATGAGGGAGGACCAGCACAGCATACATAAGCAATTCACTTACTTAATACCAGTTGCTGGTGATGCGAGCGCTAATCCCTTAATGACATTGTATTGCGCAATCCTCGCCACAAGGCATGCACGAATGTGGGGCTTGACTGTGACACAAAAGTGAATTTTTATATTTTGTAGATGATGATGATGTGTATGCGTTGCACATTGCACAAATATGTGTGACATTATTTCCAACGCATGAACAAATTATTATTATACTGTTTTTTGAGTTTGCTTTTAGTTATTCTGCGTAGACCATTATAATTCTATCGTATTTTGAAGAATCATGCAAATATCACATTTCCGTATAAATAATTTAACAAGATAATATTTTGTTTGCGTGTATGCGTGTTCTTTGAATGTGCCCACAACATAATTTCAAAAAAAAATTCAAAAGAAATCCTTCTCTCATATACTTTTTTATATTCTTTTATAAGATCATTTTTTCACTACATTATTGGGCCATTTGGTTTGCAAAGATTTTATGCATACAAGGCTAATGGTAGGAGATTAAAATACCATGTCATAAAGTACGCAGAAAAGTATATAGCAGCGACCGTCATCCTTATGTCCTTTTCTCATTGTTATTTAACACACACAAAAGCTCAAGCTAGAACATGATTGCGTTCGAGCGGACAAACAACTTCGCTAATGCTGCGGAACATAAGAGCATCCCTCGTTTGGGAGCGTGCCAAACCTTTTAATTTACTTGATAACATTTAATCAAGAGCCAAATCAGTGTGGCTGTGTGTATAAGGAATAATATAGTTTTTCTTCTTGGTATTCGTATTATATAGTCACTTGCTAAACCTCTATGAAATACTACTTTACCCCCATGAAATATTACAAGTTCAATTTCGTTTAATTGCCTTTTATTCAATAGGATAGGATAATGATGATGTTGATAAATGGTTTTAAAATAAATGCTCACAGCCACCTATCTATGGGATATACGCTCAAAAAATGACTCTTTAAAGAGTAGACAATTCCTGAGAGCTATGCACACTTAATGGCAGAACATACCTTAGGTATGCAATGTTTGTCTTCGTAAAAAGCACATAATTGAAAGTTTTCTTGTGACTTTTACACCAATAAAGTCATGCTAAATTGTTGGCTAGCTCTAATATGTTATCAAGAGAAGAACAATTTGATAATGTTCATGTTTGTCTTCGTTTTTTTGAGCAAGTAATTTGTTAGATTAGAAAAACGTACATTACACACAATAAATTGTACAAGAATATGATTTTCTGTCTTCGATAATGGATTTTGGTAATCAGATGAAGGAAATAAATTGTAGAGAAAAAAGGAAGTTTCAAAAATTGAATGGCTAACTGTCTCTATATTTCAGATTATTTACGTTAGTCTTTCAAGATTACAGTATAATATACTACATTTACTATACGACCTGAAAATAAATATCCCTTTTCTGTTGTTACTTGTATATTAAATTACATACGTTTTGTCGTGTGCTCCTAATTTCATTCGAGCACCAAACGACTCAAAGTGCTTAAGGGGGATAACTCAAAATGGTGCAAAAATTCAAGACATCTGCCTTCATTATTGTAAGCTAAAAGACAGGGTATACTTCACTTTCTACAAGTTTGAGGCAAAAGTTCATGTATGTATTAAACATTACGAATCACGACTCGCCCTACCATATATACCAGTAGGACAAGGAGCTTTTGTAGGACCAGCAAAAGTATTTTTTATTGATGACTTGAGGTGATAACCCGAAAGGTCTATAATGACCTCCTAGCTTCTCGTTCTCCCTCCTCTCAAAAAACTTTTTATACTCACATTTATCTATGTATATATAGACATGTTCTTGTACATATGTATACTTCTCTATTTGTTAAAGTCTATTGATGGCTCTCTCCTTCTCCATTCTCACATGCGCTTGGTTGGTTAACGGAAAGCCCCTTACGTTTTAGGATTTTTCCATCATCGTCACATCACCATCACAAAAATCACAGTGTTGGTGGTGGTACTTGCTTGTAGGGCTCATAATATAAACTACGATCATCTTTACCTACTCACTTTGCCTTTTCTACCCTCCATTTTATTATATTAGATAGTTTTCTTAAGAAGAAAAAAAAATCAACTCATAATTTTTTTTATATTCATTTCTCCCAGATATACATTACATTATATGTTGTTACTATTATGATATGATATGATGTGTACATTGTACAAAGAATATATAGGTATTTTTAGTGCTTTTTGTCATCCATCCATATTTTGTGACACGGTTGTGTAGTAAAAAGGTGTAATCGTAAAAGTGGAAGATGAAGGGAAAAGAAAAATAGATTTTTCCTGCCTTTATCGGGTGCACAAGAGTGAGCACTACACGCTCACACTGTTAACAAGCATGAATGAGAAGATGCGCTTTTCAATACATAACTTTTGTGTTGTGTGTGTGTGTGTGGAGCGAGATGTGTTAGCATGTAATAAAATCAGAAACCGTAACCACACCATGGCACTTTTTCTCTCTCAGAAAGAATGAAACAAGCAGTCCTTCTCAGTTTATGATAGTTTTGTGTCATCCCACCGCCACAGCTATGACCAGCATGATGAAAAAGCAGAAGGAAAGGAAGTGTAAAGGATCGAGATGAAAATTGATGGTGTATATATATATCTATATATACTCGTGTACATTTGCATTTGTTAAATCCACGCACGCATACATACAACATGTATGTTGTGTAAAAACACATTGTCATAATATGGTGCTACACACCAAAGGGTATAAAAACGCTACTCCTTTTACGGGGAAACTGGATGTTTTTTTAATGCTGAACTTTGCTCAGTTTATGATAGTTTTGTGTCATCCCACCGCCACAGCTATGACCAGCATGATGAAAAAGCAGAAGGAAAGGAAGTGTAAAGGATCGAGATGAAAATTGATGATGTATATATATCTATATATACTCGTGTACATTTGCATTTGTTAAATCCACGCACGCATACATACAACATGTATGTTGTGTAAAAAACACATTGTCATAATATGGTGCTACACACCAAAGGGTATAAAAACGCTACTCCTTTTACGGGGAAACTGGATGTTTTTTTAATGCTGAACTTTGCTCACTCGTTCGTTAAACAAATAAGTTGTAAAAAGGTGTATCAATTGTGGTTTTTCTTGTTACTTTTTTAGCAAAAGAGAAGGGTAAAAAGTGTGTAGTTTTTTTGAAAACTTAATTTTGCTAAGAAAATGTAGTTAACTTTTTTTTGCGCTTGTGTTCACGGGACTGTAAAATTCAATATAGAACCTCCTTTTCCTGCACCCAGCTAATTTGGAGAGAGTGGGTGTTTGGAAAAATGTAACTTGTGATCGAGGTTTTTAGTATCATGCATCGCTTTTCCCTCATAAGAATTAAATCTGAGGGCGTAAAAAGCCTCTGTAGAACAATCTAATTTTTTTAGACCGATGTGATACTACGTCATTAGAATTTATGAGCACCGCATTTTGTTTCTCGTGTGTGTATGATAAAGAAGCTTTTATGTACGTATGTGTATAGTGTATATATGTATATGCTTTACAATAAATTCGTTTTCACTTTGCGACAAATTTGAGCAAACAAGAAGAAAAGGAATGGAGTTAGAGACTTTTTCCAATGAATGAGCAATAAAACTTAAATCTTGTTGAAATTATTTATATTGGCCGTGTAAGGACTTGTGTTCTCGAGGAAAAACGGCACCGCATATGTCTAAATAGGAAAAGGGAGAAGAAGGAGAATAAAATTCTCCATAAGGTATAAAAGAAGTGAACAATAAGTAACAGGAGACAAGTATTATATATAAAGGAAAAAGCTTGTTGTATGTGAGGTTTCTCAATATCTTTATGTAAGAGCTACTATTACAGCTACTACTAACTAATGCTATATAAGTATATATTTCAGTATTTTCTTTAAAAGTGAGCCTTTTAACCATATTATATATTGTTGTAACTGGTATGATTTTGTATGCATGTACAATTGAACATCCATATTGGATTCCTTAAAGCATGAATAAAATCATATCAAGACTACTGCAATATAGTCCAACCATTCTCTTCACTCACTTCTCTTTGTCGCCAGCTCAAGCTCTCGCATCGCACATATAAAACTACTTTATACTTCGCTTTTGTACTCCATTTACATTCCAACAACACAACATGGCTCACTTTTATACTGAGGGTTTTGAAGTTTCTGAATCAAGGAAGAGGACGGTATACACAGCACACCGCATTATCGAATGTATACCGTTCAGATTCTCTCTCTCTTTTTCTGCGTACATAACGAGGAGTGTGTGTATATGTGTGTAATGCTGGTGGAAAAGAGCGAGGAATTCCCTGCGTTATTCCGTACAAAGTCGAGTTGTCTTATTGCGTGAATAATTTATTCCGGATCACGATTTGGAATGTTTTGCCTCTGCTTGGCTTTTTCTTGAGCTTGTTTTGGTCGTCACTACTCTCCTGCTCCTCCTGCTACAGAGAAAACTCAGAGTGTTGTATATAGGAAAGTTTTTTGAAAATGCTTTGTACACACAGCACAAACTTCACATTCATATCATACCTACCTATTAATGCATGAAATAGCTAGTGTACTCCTGCATAACATATTTTCCTTCTTTGACCGAACCAAACACAGTGTGAAAGAAATGTTCTTATATATATGTTGCCAAGAAAGGGAAAAGAGAGAAAAGTATAAGGTTGGAAAATGTTATACAAGATTGTGAATTGTGAACATGTATGCAAAACTCCTATTGGAATTCACAAAACAAGTAGAAAATAGCATGAGAAATTTCAAATTTTCATGCGTATTTTTAACTTTATCTACACACTTTATAACATTTATTTTACTAGCAGGAGTAGGTAAACTTTCTTCAATAGGTTGTATACCTGCTTCTATGCAGTTTAAAGAAATTTTTCGGTGAATATAGATGGAGGATCTCTTGAAAAGGCTTATGTAAGGTACACCAGATTAAATCATAAACATAATTCTGACTTGTTACAATCTGAACCCAAGGACCTCTTACTTATATTGACGCAAACTTTTTCAAATTGACAAACTAATAATGCTGACTTGACTATTACTTTAAAATGCGTTCAAAATCTCGTTTCTTCCCATTTTAGTCAAGTTTGTTTTTGAACATAGAGACTATTCTATGCCAAACTTTATGAAATAACGGGTGTAATAAAATGCATGACTCACACTCACTCATTTTCTCTATCTCAAAAGTCGCAAACACGCTATACACATTCATATATTATTCGATCACATTTACTATTATAATAGCACTCGTGCATGAACTCATCATCATTTACGAATCGTGTGCTACTCAACCAAGTCAGTGTGCCACCTACGCCTTTTCAAACTGCGAAGTTTATGTAACTTGTAGGGAAACGTGAGTGAATTTGGAAGGGACTCCCCTGTCGAGAACCAGCTATGAGAAAATTACCACACTGTAAATATACTTACTTTGCTCTAGATGAATTTTTTAACTAGAAGTAACTAGAATGCGTTATAGGTTAAAGAGCTATTTTTAATTCTACATCCATAACTGGAAGTTCATATAAAGTATAGGACAGGTTGGAATTTGTTAATATCAAATTCTTTTCACGGTATATATCTAAAACTTTAAAAAAACATGATGGCAACCTTGCTTTTCCCCAATTCCTGTCACTGTCAGAAGGTTTTGGTTTAGTATTCATGAAGGTTATATCAGTTGGTGACCACAGCCTTTCAGCTTGTTTTTTCTCTTATTGCCCCCTAAAGCTTCCTTGACTCGCATGTTATATCTTGTATAATAAGTTATTACGCAGTTGTTTTTTAGTTTCAATGCAATGCTTTTTTGTACAGCGCAGTAAATAATTGGAAATTATTTTTGAGGGTGCTTTGGCTTTATCCAAGCACAAAATTTGTATAGAACGATTGCGTTTTCTTTAATGAAGCGTAATTTTTTGGTAATCATTAATTTGAATATAATTCATCTACGTTGACGCAAAAGTTTGCACAAGAATTTGGATTTTTATAATTTTCTCTCTCTCTCTCTGACAAACTTTTATTGGAGTTTGCATTTTGTAAGGTTATTTGAATCGACTGCTCAGAAAGTATGTTACCACCGACGAAAGCTCCGAATCCCAAGAAATCTATGTAATTTCAGTATAGTCGGATTTGGCAAAGAAATTTGCATTAGATTGCTGACATTTCATTGTAGACAAGAAGATATTTTATATGCATTCGTATCTTACAATTCCTGCTTCATATGGTGACAACTGTCCTTATCGTATATGTATCTGTAATCCGTACTATGTTTTATTATAGTGAATACTGACCGAAGAAATTGGATACATTTGTGATTGCTTCAAAGCCAACGATTCTAGCACTGGATGTCATTGCATTGGTTTCAGTACGGAAATGGAATTAAATTAATTTGTTCATAACTACTCATCAATCTTCCGATTTCTCCCACATTTCATCACAAGGTGAACTATATTCTGATGATTGTCCACCATTCAAAATGTATCTGGTCTCATTTCCCTGTATAAACTGCGCAATTCGTATTTTGCGTAGCAGTACTTACTTACGTCCCCAGCTGTAATTATAATCAATAATGTTATCATTGGAAAATGTAAGAAACTTACGGAACAAAGGAAGCACGTATGTATATAAGCTATCCCTTTCCTTCCCTTTTTTAATGATTTGCCTAAGAATTTCTACCAAGAAAATTATTTAGCAGTGTGTCGTGTACACCACCAGAGTATCAAATCACGGTCACATCATAAGTATAGTACTCATTGTGTAGTTTGACAAAATACACTATAATGATTATAGAGAATAATCAATTTTTTTGCATGAAGGAAGCAGATGTGGTCTATTATTTTTTAGTACATAAGAAAGTAGTAGCTAGCAGACCTACTTATTTTTTTCGAGACATGGTTTCTTCACAATTTTTACTAAAACTCAGATATAATATTATACTCAAGCAGGATACGTTACAAAATACCAAAAAGTAATTATAATTTAGCATTGAAATGGAATACCACCCGTCTTTCTTTCCGTCATTACCAACCTTCCCATTTTAGCTAAATGTATCAATGCAAATTAACATGGTACACAAGTGAAAGCATTTTATACTACCATGCACTTTAGAAGAAAGGATGCAAGCTCGTTATTTGAATACTCATTGGCCAATTTACAGTAATGAGATTCACTCAGCCATGTGTGTCAAGGTGCCCCAAAAGTACAAGATTCAACTGTGAATCTTCTTCCTCATGTTAAACAGCAATTGTTAGCTTTGATTTTGTGTATCCTTCTTTATTCAACTTCCAACCTTCCTTTCTTCCTTTCTAAAGTGCGCACAGAGTCTTTTCCCCCCATGATCACGTCTTTTCCTTTTCTAGACAACATTTCCTGTAATTGTTATAATCGTATGCTAGACAAATCGCCACCCATTAAAAGCAACTTCTCACTTTCTCCACACTCTTGTTATTTCATTGTTCTCCATGTTGACAGTCGGGGTTTATTGATACAAATTTTAGCACGACGACAGGAGCAACACGATGGAGAATAATTTCAACTTGTGTCATAAGAACAGAAGATAGTCTTGTCGGTCGGTTAAATGTTATGTTCAAATCCAAGCCCACTTTTGTTAAACGATTGGGAAAAAGTACAAGAAAGAGAGACTAGAGAACTCACGCTCTCTCTCTCTCAGTCAGTTATTCTTTAAATGGAAAACGTAAACAAGCTACGAAGCTGTTATGTTTAACGAAAGAGAAAAGGAAAACGATTTCCAGCGACTTTTTGCTTCGTGTAGAAGGCGAATCTCAATGCATGTTTTGTTCAAGTTAGCGTTTTTGCTCTTTAAAATCTGCCATTGTGTGAAAAGGCTCTGCTACCCACAAGGTCTTCTCTCTTGGTGTATGAATATGTGTGTTAGGTATAGGCACTGTATCTGTGTAACTGCTACTCATTCCTACTTTTCGTTCTCTCTGTCTCTCTCTGTTTCTCTCACAAAGCGAATGGTAATGAATCCACTAATTTGCATGCCCAACTTGTTAAAGGACTCTCTCTCTCTTCTCGCTTTCACCTTCCGAAAATAACAACTCTCTAGAAAATGTTGAAAACTTTATACTAATAACAGTGTCAGACCTATATTGTTAACTGTTATTTGGGAATTATGTATACGCACACTACACTATTCTTGTGTCGTGTTGTGTGTATACCTACCTACCTCCACCAACCTCTCACGCTCTACTGTACAGTTGTTGTGTTATGTTATAATGCGCCAAGCAACATATGCATGTAATATTGAGCAGAAGTGTTTTTTCTTTCCCTTCGAAGATTGCCTTTCTACACATTTCTCGAGTGTAGTAATGCAAAGGTATGTAGAGAACTCGGGGAGTTTTTGAAGAGTTTTTCCTACTTACTTTTCTCAAAATATCTTTCTCTTCTACAACTAGTCAACTCCCAAATGATGATTCTTCTCTCTTCAATTCTTTAGCGACCGCTATCCGTCCTTAGTACCCTGGAGAATGGTTGTTGCTGAAAAGGAGTTAAGCGCTATGGAGTGAAATAGACACGTTATGCATCTACTTTTACTCTTTCAGAGAAA
Source organism: Orchesella villosa (assembly GCA_036850725.1). Lineage (NCBI taxonomy): Eukaryota > Metazoa > Arthropoda > Collembola > Entomobryomorpha > Orchesellidae > Orchesella > Orchesella villosa. Next base: position 8,676 of record JAANSM010002029.1, read on the forward strand.
AAAGGATGGAAAGTAAGCAAACGGCTTTCTTTCTCAACTTGGACTATATCATTATAAATTGAACAATGGAAGGAAAAAGTAAGAGTTTTCCTTCGTTCACTCTCCCTCTCTCTCTTTCTCCCTCTCTGTTCTTTTCCGTTTATTAGTGCAAAACTAATGCCACTTCTGAAGCTGTACTCGTTCTATAGGCTTACTATGCTGCTCACACCATGTTATTTTGAATGCAATTCGCAAGGTCTGGGAAAATCGTCAAAATATGACGATAAAACTATGTGTTTTTTGAAATTACAAGTATGTAAATACTCAAGAGAAAGCAAAAACCACTTCTATTTTTAGATAGGATTTAATCTGGTGAGAAATAAAGTGAACACCGAATTAATATCAGGATGTAATATCCCGGAATGTACTCAATACATAAGTACTTTTTTCATTGTTTCTAAAAAACTTTTTCACGTCTTATTTTTTTGCACAAGATATTAGAGTCTATAATATGGAGATACCAGCTGTTTTAGAATAAGCTATATCGCCGTTTTGAACCAGAATCATATTGACAATTATTATAGTTATACAAAAGAACCAGAAAGCATAGAAGCTTTTTTTTACGTAAAACCATTTTATTTTATAGCATTTAATTTGAAAACTTAAGTTTGCATTATGGGAATTGACCCATGTGTGTTTTTTCTCTTCAATAACTCACGTAGCAAGTGGAGCAATAAATTATATGCATCAAACCACAGAGGTTAACTGGACAGTCAACGGTACAGTGAACTCAATGTTGAATGTATACTGTGTGTCGTGTCAATCCTTTGTCGTATCCTAATACTTCATTAAATGTATGGAAGTCACATTATATATGCACTTTGTATGTTAAATTTTATTTGAGTAAAGAATTATTTCAGCTTTTTGTATGCAAGACTGCAGGAAAAATATGCTGGTTGAGTTATAAATAAGAAGCAAAGCAGCTGCCAATGCTATTGCTTAGTCATCATCAGCAGTCAATAACACAGGGCATGGGATAGAGTTTGTATAAGCAGTAATTATACGATTGCCTACTATAGTATATAAGCTTAAAGTTTGCATGCACGCTTGAAAATACTAACTCTGCCTACATTATGCATTATAGCTTTTACTGTTTTACTGCTTCAATGTTTTATTTACGCTGGTTTTATCTGTCAGTATAGGATATAGAGTCTTGTGTATAAGTATATCATAGTTGAGCTTAAGTAATTAAATTGAATTCGTTTCTAATATCATTCATTAATTTCCAAGAAATTTTTTGATGCTGCACAAATAAAATTGACGGCGATATCAAATGTCGTTTATGAGGACAAGTATAAAATCCATATTATCACTTACAATATATTCTTGTATGCAACAAAAACGCAAGTTTTCTTTCTGGTAGCAAGCATATGTTTCGTTAAAAACTTGAGCTCAGATCCATTAAGAATCAAGAGCAGTGTTGTTATATACTGCTGTGATTTTCAATAAATACACATAAAAACACAGGAAATGAAAAATAGTTTCCTATTATTTTCACTAAATAAAAACTAATCATGCCAAATAGATTTTACCAGTGTGCTCCCGTGGATCATCACAGGAGGAAGATTGGTGTGAATCAAAACTTCAAAACGGCTAAAGTTAAAAAAGACAAAGTTAAAATACGTAACATCACTGTCGAGGATCAAGTAAGGAGTTTTTTGTTTTGTTGTTTCGGGGATGTGATAAAGCAATTAAAAGATTAGGCACGGCCTCTCAGTGTTCTCTTTGTTTTTCTCTTTTGTTTCCAAAATAAATACCCTTATTCCTTTCATATATATGTAATAGATACGTAAATTCAAACCTGGAAAAACAGTCTGGATGGGATTGATTCTTACCGCGGGCCTTTCTGTGATCTCTGGCATAATATTTTGGGCGAAAACAAGTTACTTTCTAAAGTAGCTTTTGATTTCAACATGGATACAGGAAATCCTGCGAGGATATCCAGTCTACAAGAGCGTATCGTACTCAACACCCTCAAATATATTATATTTGTTTAATGTATAGCTAAACGAGCTATATTGTATATCTTACATCTTATAAGTATATCTCGATTCATTCTATATTTTTGTCAGTTTTTTTTGTCGTTTACCCTTTGAGAAAACATTTTTGTCTGTTATGCACATTGATTCAATGTGTTTAGCAAAAAAAGGCGAAAAAATAAATGTAAAACACGTGCAGCAAAGTAAGAAGTAAGTAAAAACTAATCCTCTAAAACCAGCTTGAATTCTTCAATCCAATTAAGGAAGAAAGAATGTTGTTGCATTCTACTTCCATGCACATACAGAGAGCTAACATTTTTTTGGGGGTGCCTCCTGGAAATCGGTAGGAAAAAGAAGATAAACGCAACGTCAGTTCAAATCAGATCTGTCTATGTTTCACTGGAGCAAAAAGAGTACAAGTGAGTGTGCTGCAGTGCAGCGATCTGAACAATTGAGCATTTTGGGTTTCCTTCCTTTTATATTTACCATCGTATATATACTCATAAAGATATATAAGTATAATTTTTTGTTTCTATATACTTCACTTCTTTTCCTGAGCCTTTTCCATATCAAGATATATAAATAGATAAATTATTGTTACATCATCACACTAAAGAGTTGTTTCACTTCTCATCAAGATTTTTTACAGTTTGTAAACTCAACGTGACAGCAGCAGCACACCATGGTGTTTAGTGTGTACATATAACGCATACGTCATACATATAGAACTCATATTTTGAATGGTATGCTACGTACTGTGTTATGATGTTCATTCGTGCAGCTTTAATATTTTTCCCTTTATGTCTGTACATTGCACATCATTGAAGCAATAAATGATCCTTTGCTCAGTCTCGTTTTTCTTTCTTAACCCTTTCCATTTGTTGTAAACTGGAGATACGACGTTAGTACGATTTATGCATTACCTTTTTTCATAATTTTACAAGTAGTATCCATCCCTAAAGACGCACGTAGTTAACATGCGACAATAATGTGTATCTGTGTACATGTAAATAAAGGATGCACGCATTACATGTCCGGTCCAGAAGCTGTCGACAAACAGAGAGAGCTAGAGACGACGGCTGAGCGAACAGAGGAGACACCTGAGCCGAGTTTTTTTAGGAAGGATGCAAGGTGTTTCACGAACTCTCTCACTTCAACTAGGTATACTGATGTTAAGTGGTTTGGTTGTGTTGCTTTAAATTTTGTTTGATCTCTCCTTCAGACTTATTAACTTAGATATAAAAATTATACGGGGTAAAAGGTAAAAGTAATAATACGTGAAGTGAGCACGCAACACATGCATATAGGGTATGCTTATAATATGCTTATATCAATGCACATCCCCTCGTCCTGCAGCTGGACATCAGATGCATCCAAGCATGACCATATTGGTAGAGTGATAAGTTGCACCACAGTTCTTTATTGTTTTACATAGAGAATTCCCAAAGCTAACTTGAACTTTCGTCGCCCAATAAAAGTAGTACATAAAAATCGCCCATATTTTTTCAATTCACAACTACTACTATACTACGTTATCAAATATTATATTGATATTGATTGTGCCATGTTTCAAGGGATTGCTTCATATTATGCAAAATTTTCAGAGCTTGTAGATTCCGATTTCTGCTAAAAATCGAAGACATAATTAAACACTGTAACAGTAAGGAATCAAGCAAATAAAATCGAGAAAAATCGTACCTACTATATACTTATATAGTTTCAATTGTTGCCCATCATCTGTAAAAGCACGAACTGAGAGTGTGTACTCAAACTGTTAATGATTTTTGCCCATCTTAAGTATGTTTACTAGTAGACTATACATTTCCCTTTCACTGCATAGATTTGTTGTTCGAGAATTATGAGAAATAAAGACGATATAAAAGCCGCTTTGTATACTTAAATATGTAGGAATTATAGCCAAAATCGTGTCAAACCGCATACTATAAAATACATACACACTATCTCAAGCCACTGATTTTGAGTATCTCCGCCAGTTGGGATAATGATCATCTCTGATTAGAAACGATGAGTGAGTGATAAAGCGAAATTCTTTACGTATCATTGGTCATTAACGTCATTCCAGATTCAATAATCCAAAAATAAACAATAATAGCTTTCTCACTTTGTTTCTACTCTTGTTCAAGTTAAATACACTTCAATTCCCCGTTTAGCCCCAGGAAGTTAAACCACTAGAAAGGTATTTGAAGAAAGGAAGGTCTTTTCTACTCCATACATTTTATATTCTTCCCATTCGTGAAAAGATACAGTGTGCAGAGAATTAGTATGTGTGTGTATACTCATGGTATTATGTAAGGAGAATGGAGAACCCCCATCTCATTTCCACTTTTCATGCCTTTTTTCAATGGATGTTTGAAAAAGGGGTTTTTGGTCTAGTGTTCTTGCTTAATCGCTGGAGTTCGTTTGGTCGGTCGTCTAGCTTGACTGGTTGCCGGTGCTATTAGCAGAGAGTTGCTTTTGCTCGCTGCTGTTAGTTCCAAAAAGCCTTTTTCAAGCTCTCTAATTAATTGCACCAGACCAACAAGCAGACACAAGCTGGCAGAAGAGGAGGAGAAGAGCGTCGAGTGCGAGGTAGCAACATTACATAGAATAATCTTTTACCTAATGGGATGCACGGGATGTAATATTAAAAGTACTTTTGCTTACATTTTCCCTTCTCTTTTTTCTAGATTTCAAAAAGTACGAGGAATGGAGTATATGTCTAACTTGTTCTTTTTCTCATTTTTTTGTTACGTTCGTTCTTTTTCTTCGTGAGCCGTTTTCATCGGCAAACCTTTTTTCAACAACCCTCTCTTTCTCTCTCTCTTCCATTTTAGGATGCATCATTATACGAAAGAGCAACTTCATTACGAGTGATTTCCAGCATAATGCTGGTGTTAATATTGGCTTTTGGGAAAGTATACGAAATGGTGTGTATAAACAAACCGACGGTACCACATGCGGTTTTATCATCTCTCTTTGGTCGAGTAGACTCTTAAATACTTTGGTTTCGGAGGACTATCTCTTTCGTTATTAGTGGACATAATCGTTTGTTATTAGAACCAGAGGAGCACATCATCATGCAATAGAAATCGGGATGTTAAATTACAGATTGGATTTTTAACCAGCATCTGTTTAAAGAAATACAAGATGTTGGTAAACATGTTTACAATCCAAAAACAGCCTCATTCGTAGCTGATGGCAAAAGCTTCTCACTTAAAATGAAACTATATTCATTCCTTCCCCAGAAATTTTGTCAGATTGTCTCAAGTGGCAAGAGACAAATAAAGTCTTATAAAATTTGCCAATTAACAGTATATTTTCCACACGTTTCTTATGGAGTACAATGTACTCTCTCAAGGGACAACTTTAAATTCTAATTAATTTTCAAATTTATTCCAAACTGCTTATATTATCCAAGTAGTAAAATACATACAAGATATTTTGGTATAACACCGATAAGTTTCCCTTCCAGATGACAGGAGAATTGAGTGCACACTCCCTGTTTGAGCTTTTTAGTTCGACATCCATCATGTAAAAGTGACTGCTTACTTCCTCCTAGCTTTCAATATCACTTTTCACAGTCATAAAAGAAAGTACCATTAATCTCGCCCTTGTCAGCATTTGAACATTTACTCTCCTCCGCTCATTTCCCCATTTATATGCATTATATAATACGGTGGTGAGAAGCGCATAAAATAAGTAAGTATATATACTCACATTGGCAAAAGAGGATTTGTATGGGGTATATGGTGTTAGTTTGGGACATCATTTTAAATATTAGGGATGGGAATAAACGTTCAAGTTTAACATGAACCTTTGAGTATTTTATTACCACCCATTGGCAGCGTGCCTACTGCCTATACAGCCTACCCTCGGTGAGCGATTTAAAGGGACGATCGACGAGTTTTAAGTTTAAAAGGAGATTTTCTCTGGAATTCCTGTTATGTATCACAATCACAAAAGACGAGTAGTAGACGAGTTGTTAAACAAAATGATGGGGATGGTAGTGTGGTGACTGCCGACATGATGTTGATCTCTTTAAAAGGAAAATTGTGGAGAGAATGTGAGCAGAACATTTCCCTCCTGATATCGAGTCTAACTCTAAAGTTATAAGTAATGGGTAAGATGACCGTCACAAGTACCATGAATTTCATATAAGATAACATTTTTGGTATTGGAAAAATAGCCAGTAAAACTGATAAAATATAACCTTAATATAATGTCTTTTGGTGGTTATTTACTCCAGAGTGCAAACGCAAACATGCCATTTATCTAGAAAGGTCTCGATGTACGTGACAGGCTACCAATATGACTATATACCATGGAAAATAGGCGAGAGAGCAGAGTATATACAGGGAGCACACGCACACGTAAAAACGATATTTACAATGTGGTAACGGAAGTATTAAGGGGAGTTGAAAACGCCAGGCAAGTGCGGCGGAGGCAGTGGTGGTTAAAGGGAACAGAGCACAGGCTTTAGTTGAGAAGGAGTAAAATCCTAGTGAAAAAAATACACATACAATGTGTAAATGCTCCTTGTGTTACAAAATCAACGAGAGCTCATTCACTAGCAACCATAGTGTGCAGATATCATTATTATATATAAGCTGTTGGTTCAATTTGGATGAAGAGCAGACGAGAAAAGAAAGAGGGGAAGCTTCCGCTCCTCGCTCCATTTGCATTGTCCTCAAGCTCTATTAAAATCCGGAGGAGGGATGGATGGGAAGAGATACGTACCTCACTATAATAATCATGAAGCTCAAACAAAATCTTTTGATGGGTGAAGATATGTAAAAGATATAGGGTTTTAAATAGAAATCAGGAAGGAATATCACCTCTCTCGCTCTCATCTCATGTAACGAAGTCACCAATAAAGGGCGGCTTAATTATTCTTCAATGAATACTAACATTCTACTAATTTGAGCAGTGACAATGAAAAAGTTCCGCTCCGATTTGAGATGAAGATGACATAATAATCAATAGATGAAATTGAGATTTTTCCTGATTTCCAAGTGTTGTTCTCGTTCTAAGGAGCGTAGCAGGTTGGAAGGTTATATGATGTTGATTATGAAGAAGAATATTTGTTCATATTTCAGCACAAAAACATGAAGGTCACAAGTCAAAAAGGAGAAATCTCATTAAAGTTTCAAGGATCTGTCGGTATTTTTTTTTATAATTTGCGAGATTCGGCGAGCTAACGACAAGTTGTAAGTTACAAAGCTTTTATTGACATTCCATTGTCGCTGGATACTTTTGTGATGATAGTTGCGTATATGCATTTGTTAGGTACGCTGTTTCTCTTTGGATAGTTCTAAATGTTGCTGACTGAATGTAAAAAAACGAGGATGTGTGTTGTTGTAGGCACATTCAATATTGATATTGAATTCAAGCATGTTCCTTAAATCTTGCATAAATGTGGTTGGAATGGCACACTAAGAGTAAGTTTTTTTAGCACGGAGACGTGCCCTGAGATGAAACATCTTGTTTGTGTTATTTCTTCCTTAGATTTTGCCGTGAAAGGCTAAAAGATAGGAACCGCAAGT
>JAANSM010002030.1:0-16229 GCA_036850725.1 Orchesella villosa
AGTTTCCAGTTCTTGTAGCTCTTCACAAAATTAACTGCTCCCAGTCCAGAGAAACTGTCGACACGGACTCATTCAGAAATGGAGACGAGAGAAGATGATGATGATGATTATCATCCAGAGAAACAAGAGCGAATTGTGAACAGGGTTACATATTTATATATAATATTTGCTAAAAGGACAGAAAATGCTCAAGTCAAGCTTGTACAATAAAGCTTTTATTGCTTTTGCTGCTGTTGGCTTTTTGCTGACATCACAATGTGAAGAGAAGTTATGTAAAGCCCGTTTCTCACATTGTTCCCTTTCAAGAAAGATGAAAAATATACCCTTAACCGATATACATTGAGCTGTGTGTGACTTCTCTATATGTACTCATGTATTCATCATGAAGTCCTGTTAGCATATTGAATTGGGATTTTGCAATGTATTTATATAGCATTGGAAACATACATACTATCCTATACACTACTTTACTACCCTTATTGCTACGAATACAAAAAATGTCATCTTATTCATCGCGTCTCATCACATGCTTCGTCTTCGTCGTCCTTCTACTCTTCCTTTACATTCTCTCGTCGACATTACATCTGGATTTGAAGGATAAGAAAGAGCGTATATGCGAGGGAAATGGGAAATGAGAAAAGACGGATGAATGCACGTAAAATGTTGGTGAAGAGAAGCGTGTGTGCTGCTATGTATGATGTGTAGTGGCCCAAGTAATTTTTGTTTTGTGTCGGTCGATGAATATATTTTTTATTTCTTTGTGTGTATGCCTCTCATCCTCTGTCTTCATGATTATTTTACGCTATGAACGTGAACTTAGTTGTGCCTTTTGTGTTTACATGCGGAACGTATATAGGAGAAAGGTTCTCATCGTTTATACTAGCATTAGTATATACTACAGTACAGATCTCTATAACTGAGAGCATCGTCAGCTCATATATACAGCTCATTCTTCTTCCTTGTCATCTTCTTTATCATCTTCGTCGCTCCATTTTGAGGCTTTCTTTTCCACTTTCACTGGCTTATTACTTTCCTTAAGGGCAGTAGTTAGAAGGAGTGCAGTTCGAATATAAATAGACACAGTCATTGTGAGAAAATGTGACAGAAATTGTTTTCCTTTTTGTCGGCTGATGACGTGGACCTGCAAACGTGCACCCTTATACTTTAGTGCTTGAAGTTGTGGTCTTTGGATGCCTTAGCAGCACCTAATATAGTAGTCTTTTTGCAGGCGCATATGATTTATATGCAGTAAGTAGTCATCTGCAATGCTCATTGCCCGAGTAATTCAAGTATGTTTTATGTTAAGCGCTGTCAGAAGGAGCGCTTTTATCCCAAAGAAATATTGCAATGTGAGATTAAGTAGAGGAGTAAAAGTGATAGGAGTTTTTCTTAATGATCCATTTTTACGTGTCAACAATGTCAGAGCAAGGCCAATGCAATGATGATTTGTTTTTAATGTGCACTTTTCTTTTAGCGTAGTATTTACATTTATAAATAAGCAAATGATATAATTTTTTTAGTTTATGATATACGCTTTCTACTTTTTCCTTTTTTTAATCTTGTGTAGAGACGTTGATACGACTGGCGTTCATAGTTGCAGTGTAGCATTGTGATTCTCCATTAAGGTTTTATTTCATGTACATATAGTGCATATTATATTCTTACGTTTATGACTGCTTAACAAGCAGAAACAGCTTGAAAGTGCCAGTCTTTTGGTAACGTGAAGTAGTCGAACCACTTGAATATATAATCCTCAATTCCTTACTTTTCCCTCATCTTTAAAGTGGTGCTGGAGAGAAGACGCATAGCGTAGAATGGTAGAATCCAATTGTGGATTTTGTATTTTGGTTTAGTCGAATCCGCAGAAATTCTTAAATTATTAACTGGGCATGTTTTATAGTGTCTGTCAGGATGCTTGATTATTCTAGACGTAGTATGGTGCTTGTGGCTCTTACTCGATTTCGACTTGGTGCATTATTAGAAGTTCCACTATTTTCTCCTTTCTCTCTCTCTCATTTCTCCCTTCTCATTCGTTCGTTATCATTTGTGTGTGTAGTCGTGCACAATTCTACAATACTAGAGTTTCTAATAGCTTTACTATGACTGTGTTCATTGAGGTTCAAGTGGTGCTCATCTATGCACATGGTGTGCAATATGGTGTAGCATATAGAAGCTAAATAATTTGAAGAATAGAAATAAGTGGACGTTGTGGAAGCATACACTGTAGTATTAGTACTCAGTACCATAAATGCTGCTGTTAAATTCTTGACATTCCAAAATTTTCTAGAAATTGGCATTTCTCCTCTTGTAACTCACGCCATAATGTTGAAGGAAAGCTTGTAGGGTTTTGTAAGGGCAGAGAAATGTTTTTTGGCTTTGTAATAGTAATAATATACAATGCCTTCACTTCGTCTCAACTTGAGATTTTTTTAGATTACTCGAGATTCTGTCTGAAGTAAGTTGGCACTGTAAAGTGAAATCATCAGTAGGAAAGTCTCCTCTGTCTCTGTTTTATACATGCACACCCAAACGCATATTCAATAATTCAAGGGTCTGCTCCCATTTCACCGTCAGACCCGACAACTTGAATGGCAGGGCATCTACATAAGTCTTTTACTTGTGCATTCCATCCACAACAATCCGTCACTTCCTTTGTTGTAATTTTCTCCTATTTTGTTTGTATTTTTTTCATGTTCGTCTCTCTCTCTCTCATCCTCAAAACCGGAATTTGTGGTGGCAGCTGCAGGCCTTGGTGGACCAAAAGGACCATTCTCCTTGGATCTAACTAGTCAACTTTCTGCAGCAGCTGCTGCTGCAGCGGCGGCTGCGGCTAGCTCATCATCGTCCACGTCGACGTCGACGCCTTCTGTAACTGTGTCGTCGACGTCATCCCATCATCACCATTCGTCCTCATCTTTAGGTAATAGTAGTCAGTCTTCAAATCAGCAAGAGCTTCTACTTCTACACCAGCAACAAACTCAACTTCATCATCAACTTCAGGAACAACAAGCTCAGTTGCAGAAGCAAATTCAAATGCAGCAACAACAGTCACATAATCATCACCATCATGGGCCTTCGTCGTCTTCAGGATCTTCCTCGTCCGCAAAGATTCGGATGAAACGGGACGCTCACAAATAACCTCAGTGTGAGAAATGTAAGCTGAGACATATTATGATCTTATTGATCTTCGAGATCAAAAATGATCTTGCAGTTCATATTGCGTATTTACTACATTATTGCATGTAATTATGCATTTGAGATAAATTAAGTTCTTTATAGAATATGAAAAAACTAATTTACACTAGTTTTACAATATAATAATGACAAAATATAAAACTTATTTAACGTAGCTCATCCCTTTTTTCACAGATGAATCGTGGAACATAGTGCTGTTTACGGTACATTATGATTCATCACATTCAATATGACAGAAAGACGACAATTTGCAGTTTGTACAGTTGTACGATGTCAATGAATCAAATTTTGAAAGAGATTTTTGACAGACTAGGACATTTTAAATTTCTCTCGTATAATGTGAAGTTTGAGCAAACTTCATTATCTTTTTACTTTCCTCGTGTTTCGTTCAATATTGTTTTGATTCAATATTGTTTTGTCAAAATGCGATTCAAATACAGTCAATCATATGCCAGCCAGTTTAATATTTACAGTCATTTTTGTTTACCAAGAAATACATTTAAATTTACTGAATATATATGTTTCCTTCGTTTATGTATGCATAAAACACATTGCATGTAATTTCGGTTTTTGGCGTTTCACGAAAATAAGTCCTCCTTTGGATATAAAGCAGTTAATAAGAATAGTAATTATTCGTAATGGAAAAAAGATGGACCATAAATATCATATTGTATAATATGACCCTCAGTATATATCTGTACAATTTAATATTTATATGTATACCTCGTTCTGAGAACGTGTACTTTGGAAAGTTAAATTCAATTTTTAGTCCATGCGAAATAAAGTTATACTTGAGTTTAACTTTGGGAGAGGAGAAAGTGGGGTAATGCGATATAGTGTACTTTTAAGTTATTTAATAATGTATAATATGATTGTGAACAACTGCGCGCTTCCGCTTCGGATGATGAGTAGAGCTTGACTTTTTAAGTAAAGCTTAAAACAAATGTTATGTACTTGTCACTCACAACTCTCAAAATTGTATTACACTTGTACTTTTTTGGACAGGAAAACATATATTACATATGACGAAAACTAAAATCCCTTGTGAAAATGATGGTAACGATATTATTATTATTGTTATACAAAAATGTTGTTGATGTTGAGAATAAAAACAAAATTAGGGTTGTTTTCAACTGAAAATTGATCACGGTTGACGGTCATGTCCCTTATTCACCATAATAATGTTGAGGAATATGTGAAGTGAATGTGAATATGATAATACGTAAGCCATGTAAACTTTCACTTTCCATCTCTTGCTGTGCTTTCTCTCTATACTTTCATCACATAATCATCAGCATAATAAACAAAACTTTGGTGAAGGCTTCAATGTTCAAAATAAACATGTTAGTTGGCTGGCTGGAAACATATGTGTGCTCAGTGGGCGACTGGGTAAAGTGGTATTCATCAGGAAATAGTAGGGTACGCTGAGTGTAACTGATGTTGATATGATTAAAGCACGTCATTCATTCATTTATATGCCTCACCAGTTTTTATTTTGTATATGAGAGAGCTGTTTCATTCATTCCCATTGGAAAAGAGAGATGAAGCGTCGGTTAAAAGCAGGTAAGCAGTAAAGCAAATAAACTTCATAAACTTTATAATATTGCCTGGAATGGGTGAAGAATAGTTGAGTTTCCTGGAATATTATGCAATCATTTTCTCCACGTGTGGAATGTTTTCTCTGATAAAAAAGAAAGGGAACGTGAAATGCTAATATGTATAGTTCAATGGAAGAAATGGAACATGTTGACAGTATTCATAAGTATAGAAAGAAGGTGATTGATAATATTTTTATTTCTGTAAAATTCTCTTTACCCACACAACTCACACAGGTTTGATACACGTTTTCCATTTTGATTCAGACAGAGAGACACAGGATTGCACACAGAAATGATTTTTAGGTTGTATTTCGCCTTTTCTTATTTATGTATGAAGGAATAATATAATATATATATATGTTGCTTCACATAAATAATATCCATCTTAATGCATTTTTATGTATGATATTGTACACTTTTGTTCTGCTCTATTTAAATATTATATATTGTAAATGCTTTTTCTTTGACATGTGTACACAAACGCATCTATACTACACAGCATATATATCATCATTCACATTTACATCACCCTTATTCAGTGTTTCGTGGTTTTCGGTGGGGTGTGAGGTGTTATATGTTATCTGAAAGGAAAACATCTAGACAATTTTCTCAGGTAGAAAACATGTAATGTAATGTAGTAATATAGTATATATTTTTGCATCACAAAACAGCTGCACAACTCAATATTATAAATTTATTATGCATTATTTAGATATTTTATTCTATATTTACCCCATGTACCATGTGTGTACCATGACGTTGTCTACTTTCACATATATAGTATTTATGCGATGTATATATATAGTTCTTTGAAGTAAAAGGGCTAGCTCACATGTCATCTTATGAACTACTTACACTTAGTTTAAGTAACAGAATATTTTAACATAATTAGTTGACATCATATTTTATTATTTCCATTGACACTGATACATTTATATTGAAAGCAGTTCCTGCTGCTCCTTTTTTATGCAATATATAGAACTATACTCATCTAGACCTATATTTCTACATTTTATGATATTTTCTACACCATCTGCTTATAAAATGCAGATAAGGGAGAGAAAAAACACAGCACCGGTGACGAGAACAACGAGTGGCTTTCACACTACGTTGTACAGTACCACTTTCCTACGAGATGAAAGTAAGAATAGCTTTTATATCTTATATCATAAAAATCATTATGTGGAGAGTTGTGTGTATAATAGATTAGCATTAACATTTCAGTTTAGCAAACAGATCTCGGTATTTAGAATTTTTAAAAAGGTTTAGCATAGCTCTTGCGGTTTCTAGCTGATTATAATATTGCTATATAAATATTTTATGTACACACTTTACATACTCAGCATTCAGCATACAACTAAAATTATATTTACTTCGTAGATATGAAACCGGTACAGCACAATATACGAGAACTATTCTACCCATGCACATATTGGGTGATTTCACACTCTAAATAAGGTTCCATATTTTGGTTGAACGGTAACAAAACACAAACAACCCGTAACTTTTTTCGTTGCATGGTAGTGCATTAACAAGGATTTCAAGGAAAGGTCTCCTCAGATAAAATATTGAAAGGTGATGTTAAAGGAAGTGCCTAAGATGGAGGGCAGAAAACAATGGAGAAAGGTAGCTCGAGTAAGCCCATCATTTGAAAAAAGGGAAGGGGGCTTTAGTTTATTCAACAAGGACGTTTGTATCAACCATTCTAGACACTATTATAAAAGAAGAAGCTTTTATACAAAAATGAAAAAGTGAAGGTTTTTACAAGACGACAAGTTCCTCCGTCTCCTTTATGTTGTTTGGTGATCCTTTTCGCTTTGTTTTTACCAAAAAACCTAACCACATCAAGTCACTATGTACAATTGACTGTCTTTCTTGTTTCTTTTTTACCTTTAACATTTTTCTACTTGGTCTTTTGCAAACATCTTCCTTCAACCTTCAGCATCAGTCCTCTATTATTCATCCTATCATGATCGTGTTTACTATTTGTGTTTTTACCATTTATGTTGTTGCGCAAGAGCACAATAGTAATTTTCACTAAAAGCTACAAAATTTCTAGGTGTAATCTTTGATGTTACCTGAATTGGATTGGATTTTATCCTCGTTTGCATGATTACGTGATGTATGATGTGATAGGATGTGATGTACTGTATTTACTATGAGAAAATTGTGGAGATGTAAGAAAAACTTTTTCTATGATCAACCTCTTCGACGTGTCCTCTTTCACATTTATATATCCTTTCCGAAAACAACTTTTATAATATGCTATGTTTCGTAAATGGAAAAGATGATTGATATAGAAAGTTAGTCGGCGTGATGCGCTAATTTCATAACAAATGTTTTTGCTTCTTGTCTCATCCTTTCATCCTAAATGAACAAATTTATGTTTAACCAGCCGCACTAACAAAAGTTTCTGTCGTGGTTTCAAAAAAAAAGTTTTTCAATTTATCAAATTCATACTGACTGAATGTCGTGTCATGTTGTGTGTACATTGTACATCATTCACGCTTGCTTGTTCATTAGGAATAAGTTTGTTGGGAAAATGTTAGATTTTGTTTTTCTCAAAAATGTTTACCTATCATTTGCTTTATACGACCACTAAACAACTATTGTGTGTACCGGCTCAATAAGGATGCTGGAAAAGAGTAGAAAATACAAAATACGTTATCCATCAGCAATTACTGCATCTAAGTAATCTTGGAATACACAAACAACATCAATATCAATGTTTTTATATTTATACATTATTCTTACTCTTATCATTATTTCTCTATTATTTTAGGAGATGTAATGCAATATGTCTTAAATACGTTAAGTCTTGTACAAAAGCTTTTTTCCAAAGAGCGACATTTATAACAATACAGCAGTATCATACCACACTCATTAATCTACAGAACAAAATGCGTCATTAGTGTTTGCACAATTACTTTTATTAAATGACACATAAAAAGTATGTAATGTAGTTTCACTCTTTTACCCTCATATCGTCATCAGCCAAAAACAAGTTTTTGAAGATTCACAAACAGCTATAAAAAACCAGTTCTTTTTTTCTTTTGGTGCGTTTTTCGTTACATTCAATGTGATTGAATTTCACTACAACTACGGCATAGACATCTAGTTTCTCCGTACATTCGAGTCACTGATTAGAAAACATTCTCTCCTTCGTATCATCCTAAATATATAACATTATAATAACATGGCAGATTATCAAACAAAAACATTGTAGTAATGAGGAACTATCCAAAAATGATCTGCAAGAAATGCTAATACGTCGTCCACGTATTTACTTAATTTCGTAAAATTAAATAGCAGACTTTTACCATCCATGTTTTTTGTGATGGTAGATAGGTGAGAGTAAAAGCTAAATGCTGTAATATATATGTATACATATACCACTCACAACCTGCTGATTGAATTACATAAATATTACTGAGATAGTTTTAATTTTTTGCTTACTTAAATATATCTATTCAACCTTGAGAAAAACCTTCAAAAAAGAAAAAGTTTCGGACTGTCTCAAATAAAGAGTCTCAACCATTCATGTTGTGATGAAAAGATCAATCGTGTAATTTTTATTGTGTACAACCTTATCTAAATAATCTGACTATGTAGTCTACAGATTGTACGATTGTACCTCCTTTTTCAAGCTACTACGTCGCCTGTTTGCCTGTTGATGTTTTGCAAAAATACAAAATATACGTGATTTTCTGAATTGGGCGCATTTACAGTCAAACAACTCCCAATAATTGGAGTAAACAACTGGTTTATGATCGAGAGCCGCAAAGCAACAGTTATTTAAAATAAAATCAAGATAACCTTTCCAATGTTCAGGTATAAATTTATCAAAGTAAATGCAATACAGAGCTTAGATTCCATTTGTTTTATTTCATCGGCTTAAAACAGATCTAGCGAAGACTTTCAAACTGGATAAGATTTCTAGATCCGTCTACATCTGCACATGTTGAAATGTGTGAAAGTATAGAAAGACAAGTTATGTGGCGTGTATACTACGTTCCACTTCATTAGACCATGATAACGAGGACCTGGGGGATAAACTTGGACACGAAATAAGATCGATACGATACGATCACTAGAAAGCTAAATATATATGTCAATTGTACACGAACTTCTATCTCAAGTTCCAGTCACGAGGCCAAATCTTATATATAACTTGTACTTGTAAGACAAATGTATAAAACATGACCAACCATGATATTTTCCTTTTAACATTCTCGTGAACAAACAATTAAACCGGCCTTTTCTGGAGCATTTCGTTAGAAAAGAGTGTACAGTTTAATGTAAGGGTTAAGATGACCATAAAAAGAGAAAGTACTCCATATGCAGTTTTCTTATAGCAACTTTCCGTGACATATAATAAATAGTGGGACTTCATTTCCTCTAACAAATCTCCACACTGCTTCTCAATTGATCTGGTCTACTGCTGTATACTGCTTATGAATGAAACATATATAATGAGAGAAAGCTTGCGGCAGCTGAATAAAAACGAGGGGAAACTGTCGGCACTTCAAAGCCCAAATCCTTTCATTTTTTTCAACCGTACATCCCGGAATTAGTGCTTAGCTAACGCTCCACACACTTTCCCTTTTCTCCCAGCCCTCTCCTCATCTTTGATGACTGTTAGTTTGAATTCCCTAATGTGAAAGTGAGAACGGGAGCGATANCTCCTCATCTTTGATGACTGTTAGTTTGAATTCCCTAATGTGAAAGTGAGAACGGGAGCGATACAGAGAGAGAGAGAGAAAGGAAAAGTTAGGTAATTATTTTGAAACTCTGTGAAAAACCAATTATTCTGGACAAAGATGTTATACATTATTTGTTGGAAACAAATAATACCAAACAAAAATCTAGTTTAAGCTTCACTCCTTCTAAAAAGGACTCTGACATCGAATATCAAATTCGCCGCAGCAGCTCTATACATGTGGAAACTGGAGAGAGATAGTATAGACATCGTGGTATAAGCTGTGTAACTGGGTTTGTCCTTTGAAAATTAATTATGAAATGGAGAAAAAAGTTTTTCCTTGGATAAGCTACTCTCTCTCTCTTGTTGTGTACCTTTCTCTCCGGAAACAAGAGAGAAGAGGATTCTGATCTGTTGTGGTTTAGCATGGTCCATGCCACGTCGGGGAAAAGGAGTGACGTCAAGCAAGAAGTGTAAGTGAACAGTTTGCTCGGCTTTACTAACCATATTGCTGATGAAGCACGCTCCACTCCACTCCCCATACAAGTTTACTTTTTCAACTTAATCTGAAGTGATGTGGAGGTGTACAACAGTTTGGTTTCGATTACAACTGGAAAGAACAGGAGCAGCAGAACCAAAACCACCAAGACGAAAGAAGATTTCTTGGGGATAAGCAACATTTTGAGAATATTACATGCTTACACTATACATATACCCTCCTGAGTTCTATATATATTACTTCCCATCATCTTCAATCCTTTCCAGATGAAACTTATCGGGTATAGTGAGCTAATGCCGGGAAAGCTACAAACCATGAAATAAGATCATTTACAACGATATTTATTACTCATATTAAATGTACATTCTTCATCTTTTCGACGTCAGAAAAGTTACCCTCTCACGCTCCCTCTTAACCCATATTTTCCTTAAGTCACTTTCTCTATTTTAGCCTAACAAAATCAATATTATCATGAGTAGAGAGCACTTTACTTGATGGCTTTTAGATCTGCTCTCTTCCCTCTCTCTCTCTCGACAAGCTCACACACTCATCCTTTCCCATGTATTTCATATGGAGCACGATTACTGACATGTAATATGATGTGCACATTATTTTGATCGACTGCAATTTCCTTTTTTTGCTTACAAGAGTTATTATGCAAAGTAATAAATGAATTTTAATAAGTTGCCCTTTCATACCTTTACTCAATAAATGGGAAAAAGTTAGTAAATAAAAGAGAAAGTGAAGTTTTATTTATATTGAAACATTGCAAACAATTTGTATGTTGCTGCCTATTTGCCTCCGCCTTTCAGAATTAGAAAAGTGACATTATTCATCTGAGCCTAGAAATTGTTTTCTTTGCAACAGAGAAAACAAACAGAGGTGAAGCAATAAAAAGAAATACGAGTAGATCTGGCACAAGAGACATGTTTCCTTTCCTGCTTAAGCTAAAGCCCTTTTCATATCATAAAATTGAAAGTAGCTGACGCCGACTATTTTTGGCGGATCATCATAAAAACGATTATTCCATTACTTACTCCAGTCTCAGGAGTAGGATTTGGCTCAGTGGTGGTGGTTGGTGGTCATGCTCTTACAAGCTCAACAGTGTAAAAATGTGTGTGTTTAAATTGGAAAATGTAGGTATGGTTCATAGAGGCTCATCTAAACATGTACTCTCCACGAGAAAGTTGCATCACATTTACAGACTAGAGCTTTTTTACGACGTTTCTTGTCGACCCACCCAAAAGTATTCTTTGTCCATTTCCGTCAGCGCAGTTGACAATTGAGAGTCAGCTTGTAGTTTGCAGTTGACTTCACTTCCTCTCCTTCCACAGAAATATTATGTAAGGAGCCAGGAAGCTAAAGTAACTTTATAAGATGGGGGAAAAAGGTGAAGCAGCAAGCAGCTCAACACTACAAAATATTGTAGTTTCTAGTCCTGCATTATATTAGCTGCTGCATTTAATTTTATTAGCATCACATTTACAGACTAGAGCTTTTTTACGACGTTTCTTGTCGACCCACCCAAAAGTATTCTTTGTCCATTTCCGTCAGCGCAGTTGACAATTGAGAGCCAGCTTGTAGTTTGTAGTTGACTTCACTTCCTATCCTTCCACAGAAATATTATGTAAGGAGCCAGGAAGCTAAAGTAACTTTATAAGATGGGGAAAAAAGGTGAAGCAGCAAGCAGCTCAACACTACAAAATATTGTAGTTTCTAGTCCTGCATTATATTAGCTGCTGCATTTAATTTTATTGCAATTTCACATGATTTACCAATCCAAATGCAAGTTCTTATAAATATACTGGCAAGTTCCTGCCGTAAGATGTCTGCTGGTTTAAAACTGTTGTGCTCTATGCTCCACTTTCAAAAAATGAAATGGAGGAAATGGGAGTCAATTAGAATGAGAAATGAGCAAGCTGTAGTGCATAATCCAAGGGAAGGTGACTCTTTTCAGTGCTTTCTTAGAATGAAAGCTAAATAGAGGAAAAATCGAAATGAAGAAAAGAAGGAAAAACAAGTGCACAAAAGGGAGTATATGCAGCCAAGCTTGATACTCTATGCTCCGCTTCTTTTCTTTGGTGATCGCTTCCTCCACACAGCCTTTAACAATCATCATCATCATCATGAACAACGGGATCACCACACGGTTGCTGCTTTACCTCTACGAAAAAGAGAGAAAGAGAAAGCAAGAAGCAAAGCTCAAAAACTAAACGCTACTCCAGTTCTTTCCTGAATTCAGTTAGGACGACAAGAGAAAATGATAAAGTTTTTGACTTGCGCAACATTCCCAAACCTTTTTTTCCATTTCGTACCCCCTTTTTCTTTCTTCGTTATGATGAAGATGATGATCATCATCAAACTTTTTCTTCTCTCTTTCACACAATACATTTTTGGTCATGCTATATCTTGTGTGAGAAGGAGTAGCATGTTACCTTGAGATGAGAAATATCCATAAAAAATGTACTGGAAAAGAGTGGCACTCCCACATTTCTTTTGCTCACTCATTTCGTCCTATATCTTCCGTGCCATTTTTACATGCTTATTTACACCTCTCACAGAAAGATATATCCTTTCAAGTTGCATCGCAGCAACTCGATGAGAGAAAGGAAGGATGATGATGGCGAGGTGATGAGATACAAAAAAAGAGTCTGGGAAAAATGGCCAAGTTTTGTTGGCTGCTAGTGTACGTGCACTTTTCTTCACCGAATCTGTGAAGCGGATGAATATGAGTTGAGAAAATTGATGTGTGTATATTTTATGTTATCCTATCCAATATCATATCACGCTGTCTCACTCTCTCTTGCTCAGGATGAAGAAAAAGGCCAACTGTCACCAGAAACCACTGCCTTTCTTTTGCTTGTATTTATATACGTTATTTTTCACGCGCTTCCTTTCTTTCTTTCTCATTTTTTTGCCCTTGCCTTGCCACTCCTGTCTTTTACTTGCCCTGGCTTTTACACACTGCTTTCTCTTTCATTTAGAAGGAGAAAGTGGCGATAATAGCGGAAATATGATTCCACTTTTAAGCAAACACAGCTCCATTTTCCTTTCACCAGTAGTAGCAGACAGGTCCTTGGAATTCTTGGCTGTATTGCTGACGACGTAGTGGAAGTGGATGAGTTTTTTCATAAGAAGTTGGAGCACTGAACCAGGAAGAAGCTTGTTATTCATCCGTATGTACACAGTGATGCGTGTATATTAAATTTTTATTGGTATGGTAGGATAGTCGTCTTCACAAACTCAATAAGTGTATCACTTTTCCCAAATGTGTATACCTTTATCACGGATTAAACACATCTAATACTTATTTACACAACCGGAAAGGGATGTGTCTATTTTATCCTTTTTATTTCTGTATTATTCACCTACAGAACGGAAGACCCCTGACAGATATCATACCTTAGGTCAAAAAAATATTATTTTTACAAGAACACTTTTATATAATGGTGACACATGGCATTATATAAAACGTGAATTGGATTCCATCTTTTTTTGTCCACAAGGACTTCCTTTTATCCTTTCCAGATGGTATGGTTATTAATTATAATGTATGTTCCAGATGATAATAAGAAAATTACTATTTCGATGAAAGCTAAAGTTCCACATTTGAATGAGGCTCTTTCAAAGGGTTTACTGAACAATCAGCTTTCACCGATTTCAATAGAAGGAAAATAAGTGCATGTATTTATTATCAATTCGTATTTCTACCTTACGTGAAGTTTAAACTTGTGTTCGTTGCTTCTTTGTAAAAACAACACAAAAAATGAGTATAGAACGTGAACTTCACGTATTTTTATATTAAAAGTTTCGAATTCAATCGAACAAAAACATGGTGCCATGATTTCATGCCAGATGCATTTTAGGTCATTGTAAGACTGCAAATTCACAATTTTTACTTTTATTTTCGTATCGTCTACCGCAGCTGCTTGAAGCTATACATTAGAGTTTTAGGTGTAGGCGGTAGCTTTTGTTCTCTTTATGCTATCACATAACCAATTCTACCCTACCCACTCTTTTAATAGCATTCTACTTTTTCATCCTGTCTACAATTTATCATGCTACTATAAACTAATATTGCACAATTTTTCATGGTATTTGTATTGTTAAAATCAGCTTTTTAAAATACCGTTCCCACATCTTTTAAAACTTTCTAGTGAAAGCACAATGAACTATTATGTACATAATGGCTTATATTTATCGGCATCTCCTAGTCTCAGCATGTTTTATGAGAATCATAATCGTTTGATTTGACTTTGGAGCACCTTTTACACATTATTATATAGCAGACTAGCCTAAATTTAGTTTCACTAAGAAAAACTCGTCAAATATTAATAGAGGAAAAGAGGTAATAATAAACTCTCATCTTGGCTACTTACTACAACAACTTTTATAGCTACCATTAGATTTCCAAATATTAATAACTCAACAAGCCTGTAGCACGCTGAAACTTCGTATCCTCAAATGCATGTTGCAGAAATAGTGAGGAGGAAAAGACGGATGTAATATTAGTAAGGAAGGGAGCATGCCCACGTTCCAAGAGCTGAGTTTTTAGGCCATAATATTTTTTGATAGATGAAGTTAAGGACCTTAGTACTACTCACGTCATCATCAGTCCTTGTTCCTCCATGAAACTTTTGACTTTCCCCTTTCTCTTTTTGGCTTTTATTGCAACCAGCCGCTGTTGTAGTTTTTACTTTAGTGGCATAGCTTTCTCTCCACGTTGGCTAGCTTTTCTTAAAAACAAGGAAAAATTAAGTGTATGTTGGAGAGAAAGCAAAATAGTCATATGTACCAAAAGTCACCAGTTCTGTGTGGTCTTGGTCTTTTATGACACAGGAGCGGCAACAAGGCAAAACTCTGACATGAAACAGGAATAGGTACACACACATACAGAGAGATATTAATGTGGAGTTGAAATGGTACATGGATGCCTCCATTATAGATGATATAACTTTGTATGTAGCATCTGCCGTTGTCCTTAAAAGAGGACAATTGAAAGCTAAACTGCTTTCTCCTTCCTGAATTCGTATAACAAGCGAATTAAATTACTGGCTGGAAGACGTTTTCTCTCAGGTTTCACTAGAAATGGCTTCCGCTCATACTTTCTCCTTACATTGCATTGCCTAGTGTTATGCTAGGAACACATTTTCCATGTTCTTTGTCAAGAAATTTAGAGACAAGTTCAATATACCTGGCTGAATACTTATGGTTTTTAGCTCACATGAGGATAAACTCAAGTATTAGGAATTATAGAACGGTGTGTACTTAAACAGGAATGCGTTGCGTACGGACAACGTACTTATTGAGCTTCGTCATGCTCGATTTTACTGACACACACGAATTCTAGCTCTAGCGTTTCATGGGTGGAGGAGTATAATATACGTACGTTATCAAGCGTTTATACTTCAGCTGGTACTCATCCCCATTGAACGGATGTGGCATAAGGGCTCCTCTAGATTTATCCTTTCTGATTACGTACTTGAAGCACTTGCACCTGCGGGTTGTGTGCTGTTGAGATGATTCCATACCTACTAATTAAGGAATGTGTATGAGAGACATAAATTCTCTGTTCCACATATTTGGATTCTTGCTCCCATAACTAGGGCAAATTACTTCTTTGAAATAATATAGAATACGTATATTAGAAATTTGCATTCAATATGATACATATATTTATGCTGTAAATGAAAAGTAAACAGTCAACTTTTAGTGTCAATTACATTTTTGTCCTCAAAGTTGGAGGCTTGTAAACATGCTAGTAATGAAAAGTACTTCAAATCAATATTAAACCGTTTGAAATTCCGTAGCAAATCCTATATTTATTTTCAATTGTAGAGAAAATAATATCCCCCAAATCTACTTTACCTGTTATCATAACTGCAAAACAAGCAGCACTAAAAGGAATGCAAATTAGATCAGGCAAATGTTTACTGTCAAGAGATGGAGTTATCTTTCTTATCTCCATTGCTAGACTTGAAATTCTACATGCAGATTTTCATTAGACGAATTTGGCGAGTCTTCCTAAAGGATAACTGCTAATATAATATGGATGTTGTATTCGTATTACGTAATAATACACATGAAATACAACACGTTCCTTTCAAAGGGTAATAAGCCCACTCTAGATCTTCAAATTGGCATTGGTTGGTGAGTGAGTCATAAAAGCCCAATAATTGAATAGGAAGTTGATTGGTCTATTTTGCCACATTTTATTCCTCATCTTCTTCCTCCAATA
>JAANSM010002031.1:0-16210 GCA_036850725.1 Orchesella villosa
TCCAGTTCAATACAAACACGAATATCGGGCACAAGACGCTAATATGGTGGCTCGTCTCGCGTAAAATACAGAGTGAAACTCTATACGTGATTGCATTACCTTTTAATATAAACACGATTTTGGAATTTTGCTATTAGGCAAATCTTTTGCTATGAGTTTATAGCTCAGTGCATAAGCATTATGGGTTTATCTTGTCTCTCCAGAAAATGAATCACTGGATGAATTGAATGAAGCACTTGTATAAAGAGCGGAATAACTGATCGGATTATAAATTTAGGAGTGCAAGCAAACACAGATTACATTCTCATCAATCAATCAAAGATCCTTCAACCTCGAGTCCATTAGGGAAATAGAGCTTTTATATTTTGTGTGTAATTATAAGCACTGGTTGCAGAGCAGATTACTAGCCAACGCGCAACGATTCATGGATATAAATATGTGAAATCTGCACAAAAGGTTGGTGGGAATGATGATGCATTTATAGCATTTCTAAAGTAGACATTAATACAACTTCCGTTTGCATAAATAAAAACATATGCAGTGATGTGTAATCTGATGGGAGTGTAACGAGAACAGCTCAACAAACGTCCGATGGGGAAAAAATCACTGCTACAAAACAACCCTTCTTCTACTCACTTTTTCCTGACATCAGTTCCTTGTAAATAGAGAAACGAGACAGAACACAAGGTTGACAAACAAACGTTGTGTATAGATCGTACTCCCGGAGCAGATCCACCCTCGACCAAAGCTGAAATAAAACTGAATCTTTTGCTCCTTTTACCGATCATGAGATGATCATGCATGCTCTGTTGCGAGAGAGAGTTCTTGCAGGGGATGGGATGGATGCGGTGCGTGTATGACTTGATGCTTGGTACATTTCATTGTATAAAAAGTACGTAGAGATATCCTCAATGTTGCTAGAACGCGAACGCACCGTACGCTTCATGCATTTACGGAGCTCTCTCTCTCTACACACTTCTAGAGGGTTTTAGAATCCTTTCCTTTATCTTTCTAGACTACTCTTATGCGAAGCAAGTAAAGTGCTCCGTTTCTTGCTTCCACAACGTCGCTCACTGCTCGTGTAGAGGATGTTATATTCTTGGTGCGTTGGATATTGATTCTAAGCTCACATTGTGCGTTTGTTTATGCGTGCTGTTCCACACTACCCCTCTCCAAATCCATGATCCATCGTCCATAATCTATGATCTATTTTTCTTGGTTAGCAAACTAAGAGCTGGCTCCAAGCTATGTTTCGTACTATGAAAAAGGAATATTTGTTATCTTAGCATTCTTATCGAGCAAAATTCAGAAAGAAAATCCAGCAGCATCTTGTCCTCCCTGACTATCTTCTTCGTCTTCGTCTTTTATTAATCGTCTTTCCTAACAAAAGTTGGAGGGCCTTTGTGGAGTAAAAATAATTTGATGAAACTTCCCACATCCCGCGGCCATAAAATTCTTGAAATATCCATTTTATTGCAGTAAATCAGAAGATCGGTTGATCACTCCATTAGAAACAGAGTTAGACTACTTTATGTCATAGATATATTGCCAAAGTTTGAGCGAAAGCGAAACGAGATTTCCAGCACATTTTAAGGACACTAAAAATTGCCTCGAGCATAGTGGATTTTTATATAAAAGCAAAGAAATTCGTTCACATTGCGTACACACACGCTTAAATGGAGCGAGCTTTCAGACAAGTTGGAAAGAATGGCTAACTTAAAATGAGCAACACAAAGCACATTTGGTGCAAATATCGAAGGCTACTTACATTTCCATCAGTTCCCAATTTCAAGTGTAGCGTACTTTGAGTCGAGGTAATAACAATGGGAACTAAAAACCACTACTAACCATGCTCAAGTACTCTTTTACTATATGGTTAAAAGACATTGGTCTTTTTTTTGAGGGAAACGGAAAAAATGATGATTTCTTTTGCTTCCGTGCAATACTTAATCTCTTGAGGGTTGTTTACTGCCACTACGTCCCAGCACAAGATTCATTGATTCTCACAAGGGTCGATTGAGCTGGAAAAAAACACGGAAATCCAACACCTGATCCCATCGTCATGATGTTGTTGGTTTTTTATAGGGAATGCGAATAGTTATAAGCCCTAAGCTAAACTCAAACTTTCAATGCTTGTCTCCTATCTAACTCTATAGTTGTATAGTGCCCCGTGTTTTACTCAAGTGTAGCTTGTAGCAAACATTACATCACCACTAACTAACTATATGCAACGGTTTTTTTTCTCACTGGAAGGGGAAAAGTTTCACACAAAAAGTAAAGTGTAACCAGCAGCATTTACCATCGTTTGCGAGCTTTGTACAAACCCACTCCATTTTCAAGAGCATGTGAAAAATGGCTCCTGAGGGATGAAAAAGCCGTGAGCACATTTGAATCCTAGAAAACTTTCTCCTTTTTTCTCCTTCTTCAAATATTCTTTGCACACAAACTACAAAATTCAACTAGTCCAACAATATAATGGGACTAGGGAGAGGAAAAATTTAATTGGAATTAGTGATAATGCCGCGAGAGAGCTTTTAGGTTTTAGACTGATGGGGAAATATTACATTTTACTTAAAACTCTACACGTACCAGTGTTTATACTACATACCATTTTTATGAAGAAATATATACTATATTTATTCTTACTTATGTCGAGTATCCCGGGTTAAAACCTAATTTTCCTATAATTATCATTGAATACCAGGTGAATCTGGAAATGCCGAGTGTATTTCTGTACAGAATCGGTTTAAATATATTCATATTACTCAAACTAATCTTTCTCAACTAATCATTATGATGTACGTGCAGTGAGAACATCAGGTTTGAACAATGAAGCAATTTTAAGGGACGGAACTAACAAGCAGAGTAAGCTCCCAATTAATTTTTTGAAGGATTACTTATTACTTTTAGGTTGCGCATGTACCCATATTTATGTACAATGTATAATACTTGCCTATTAGCAAGGAATTACAAGCTACCATTTTGTATAATAATTTAGTTTGCTCCTGACTGTTGCATCATAAATGCTTTAAGGTGAATTAAAGATTGATTCAGAGATTACAGTCTGTGCAACTGTCGGCAAAAGTACCATTCTATCTAACCAACAGTACGCCGTGTACTTATATACGTACTTTCTTCTATCCTTTTCCACTTGGTTTTGGGAATGAAATAACTAATCCTTCTGCAGAAATAAAGAGCAATGGTTGATCGTAGATGACTAAAAAGGTATCAAATATATACTCATCATACAAGTAAGCTGTACTTATCTTTATTAATACAATGCTTTAGGTACGAATCCCTTTTTCATTCTCTTCCATTCCAATTTCGATTTTCTACTTTCATCTCCTAGTTTCATGAATTATATGGTGCTTACTAATCGTAAGTGTTTCCATTTGATGGAGTTGTTAGAGCAAGAATTAAGTGCTAAGTAGTAATTTCTCGTTGTGATCCTGTAGAGAAACCATTACTTACCAGAGTTCAACATGCAGATCAGCATATCATAATATTCGTATGAAACTAAAACTGGAGCAGAATCACTCGAACAGTTTTGTTTCAAAGGTATATACAAAGATATAGGTATACTCTATATCGTATAGATACAAATGTATAAAAGTTGATAGTGGTGCGTATAAAATTACAATTATTTCCTTCTTGGAACATGTGTACAAACCGGGCATCATGTGTTTCATTTCATTGGAAGATCAAAATTCTTTGCGAGGGAAATGGCCGTGTAATATTGTTATGAATGGTAGAAATGGTGCCATAAAATGGAACACCCAACCTAAGTGTGGAGTACGGATCGTGAACATGGTTATTATCTCTTATTTTCGCTATCTACCTACCTGAACTCGATTACTCTTGTTCCTCTCCACTCTCTAATAATAATAATAGTCCGGAATGATTACGACTGTTGAATGTTCAAGTTTTTTTCAGTTTAAAATGATTTCTTTCTTGGTTTGGCATCCACGACGGTACTCCCTAAAGTGCAGTGCTGCAATACTAGGAAAGTAAAATTGGTAGGAGAAAGGATGATCTAAAGTATAGATCTACTATACTGCCGCCTTGTCATCACTATAATCACCATCTTTTCTCATGTACTTTTTCAGAATATAATGGCTCTATTACTGATAAGCATCTCGCACTCCTCGCTCCTCTGTGAGAAATTTTAATTTGATTAGCATCTTTTATCCATGTACATCGCTCTAGCTGCGTTGTGCTTATATACACGCAGCTTTAGATATTATACATTCTCAGCTCAGCTGCACAAGTGAAATAGATTTGCGTAGTATGCCAAGGGCTGCAACAGTGTAGTTGTAATGTTGTAAATATGGTAATAATAAACATGTCTATTATAATTTAACCATCATGTACTAATCATTGCCATAAAAATGCGAAGGAACATTTACGAGAATTAGCCAAGTCATGATGTAGCCTTAAGAAATGCACGCTGCAGTGTAGATGTAGTGCACACCATGGATTTATACGAGTATCTAGAGACGCTCAGGAAAACATTTACTGAAATGGTGAAAATATAAAAATGCAGTCTGCTTGGCAAAATAGCAAAGCCTCAACCCTGGGAACAGTTTATTGCAGCAGTAGCAGTTAACCATAACCATTTCTTGTATGTGTGTGCGTTGTTGGCAATTCACTGAAATAGGCATCATCACATGTAATGTAGAATTGCTTGTCTGCATCTGACAGACTTTCGATGAAAAAAAATATTTTTTTGGTCATGATTTCTTTTTATGGAAATTAATAGTCTACCGAAAATTGCTAATTGAGTCGTAATTGTACCGACGTTACGCAGTTAAATTAATTTGTTAACTGAATATGAATGGGCGTAGTAATGATCATGTCGTTTCTGTCGCTAAATTTTGGCTAGATACCTTTTCATGAGTTACCCATCTCCCTTCTATCTGATTTACAATGCTATTCGTCCATATTTTTTTTTCATTGCTGTATACGCACAGCGAAGTGCAGGTGAGCCGATTGCATATACGTCATGACTCCTTTTTTACATTCCTTTTAAATATCAACACAATAGATAAAAGTGTACATACAACTGGAGTAATTTGAGTACATTGCTCATCTCATATTTCTATTAGAATCTCGTATTTGGATGTAAGGGTGCTGCTGCTGCATCGTGTGGTATTGTATTTGTTGCACAATACTTTGCCTCGCATATTACTATACACATCACCGGCATGTTTTCTTTGATCGTGATCATTGATCAACTTGACAGACTTCCTTTTTCGATTCTTCATGTTCGCATCATTTCTCTTTTTCTGTGGCAGCTTGGACTCTCTTATTCCATTCATTCCTTCATTCATTCACCCCCAATTTTCTCCCCTCAAACGAATACGAGCATGTATATTTGGTGTTGTATTTGCCTGCTGAAGTGGGCTCAAGTAATATTGAAGTACAACGCTACATATTTAAGACATATATATACTCATACCGATGCTCGTATATGCATCAATAGATCGAAACGGAAACCTTAATAAAAACCACCTTCGGGGAAAATATGATTCTACACATGAACACCAGCAAAGTCACTGCATTTCTACTGCACTAGAATATAGAACTATAGAATCGAGCCAAAAAATAGTTTGTGCTTTGCTGCAAAAGAGCACATAACCATCATTCCATTTTCAATTTTGGTGTGGTTATGGGTGGAGGGGAAAGTGAGTTCGATTATGAATATATGCATTATTCTAGGGCAGTTTAGGAAATGCACGAAGAAAATGAAGGAAGCAAGTGAAAGAGGAGCTCGGCAAGAAAAAGACGGAAGTCTGGGGAAGAAAGGAAGCCTGAATGTGACGTGAGTATATATGGCTGGGTTCATATTAGAACATTTCATGGCTCTCCTGTCCTTGCCAATCAAATGATAAAAGGCCAAAGGGCTTGTTGACATGATACAAGACGACAATCAAACGAGGTACAAACATAGAATGAGAAAATACAACAAAAAGAAGCTGAAAGAACAAAAAAAATGTTGGCTGAAATGACATGTTGGTACGTAGGGGCTGTGTAAATAACTCTGGGAATATATACCTACTTTGCTGATATCAAAGTGAAATCTTCATTTAGACTTTTTATTAAAATGTCATCCGACCGAATCACAATGACAATGCATCTGTGTTGTATTCATACTATATTATTGTTAAATACATGGTGGCATTAAATTACTCCACGGTATCATAAAATGAAATGGCAAATGGTGAATTCTTTTTTCTTATTTCTAGCACCAGCAGAATAAGCAAAACTTGTGTCCCCATAATTTACTTCTCCGTTGAAGTAAAACTACAGAAAAGGGTTTTAGAAGGTACAAGTAGTAATACAAAACCAAGTCATTTGATTGCGCTAAACCAAGAGTTGTGAGTGAGCTGCTAATGGTGGCGTAATAATAATAAATCAGACCTCCTCCTTAAAAAACTTTGTCTCAGGGTGCCTGAAACTCTGCAAATAACCATTCTAAGTTCAAAGTCACTCAGTTTCCATCCTTCTTCTGTCACCATCTCACTCATGTTTTTCTCTTCTTCTTCTTGTAATTCAACAACTTGTGAAGCTTGTCATACGACTAATGCCTATAATGAGGTGAACAAAAGTTCTCTAATTCATACTTACTCTCTTGTTGTATAGAAGAAATCGTTCTGGGATCTTTCGAAGATCCATCGTATGTAAAAAAAAAGGTCGTAACTAAAAAAAGAACGAGAATCTTATTGCTTCGAGAGAGCGATAAGGAAGCTACTGTTTCAAGACAGTTACAACTTTGAACAATGTTAGCTACTCATGTAGACGATGAAGTAAGACGAAGTACGGCAAGATTTAAGTTTTCATGATGAGGGACATTAAAACGAGTGTTATCAGATTTCCTTAATGAAATTACCCAACGCAGCAACCAGCCCCAATGTTTCTGAGGGTTTTCCTGAAGGAAACCATACATCCAAGTTTTTTTTCTGTAAGAAAGGTTGTAAAATGGTTATAGAGTGAACAAGTTCGAGAGGTAGGTAATTTATTTATAACACACAAGCGGACAAAGTAAGGTGAAATGCTATTAAGTAACGACTTGATCTGGATCTCCATGCAAAATGATTTCCTTGTTGCTCAGATTTACTTTTCCAAAAAACTTGACAGTTGTCTTCAAGTGTTGTCCCCTGATCAGAATCATGGTGAGTGGAATACAAGCTGAAAAAATAGTAGTCAATATCACATTTGCTTTAATGCCAAATGCGCATGCACGAATGCATTTTGACTTTGACTTATACAATGTCCCACTCTAAATACTTTTTTTTCTGTGGCAAAAACAGAACTGGATAAAAACACACAAGATCTTGGAAATCTTGGTAACATCAAATGATGCTTCTAGTTGGACTGCCAGTACTACTAGTTTTGAAGAGATAAAAAGGAGAATTCATTACAGGAGACACATTACATTTTAAGTCTAATGCCAAAAGCACTGTCTTACTTTTTAAGCTGCCAAAGTCCTCTCTATCTTCATGGGTTCGTGTAGTCCTATAATTTCTTTCTCAGACGAAATAATGTTTCCTATTCTACTTCACCAGCAACATTCAACAAGAAACCTAATGGATGCAATCAGCATTGTCATCATTAACTTGTGCTCTCGTCTGTGTATCATCCGAAAATTCCTCTGTAACATGACTAACATGATGGCAAAAGGGTGAAGGGGGAAAATCATAGTATTTCTCTCGACTTACATTAGATTTTAGATTCAACATCGCAGTTACTAACTAAAAACTTCATTTTACTTGCAACTTTTGCCTTTTTCCTTCTCGCTCAGGAGATAAACTTTTTGCTGAGAATTAAATGACATACCTCATTTTTCCCTCAAAATCTTGTATTCAAATCTTGCATTTTTTGAGACATTTCATTGTACAAATAAACGGCGGCTTCAAGTTCCTTGATGCTTTGCGTCAAGAATTTTGTTGAAAAACGAGCTGAAGCAACTCGAGCCTGTCACATTCAACCAATAATATGCTTAACGAGAGAGTATATTTATTTCCTCATTGCTATTGCGTATATACGCTACATAATATAGCTTTGAAATCTGAAATCGCTCTCATTACAATAAAATCGGTTAAAAGTGCTCGGGCTTGGAAGAGCAGTGCTCTCAACCTTCTTACCCGGATATTAATGACATTTTGCCGCAAAATGTATCAAAAGCTTTTTCGTTTTTATGCAAGATATAGAAGAACATTAGTTTGCTAATGCAGGTGGTATTCCCCATACTCTCATCTCATCATTCGGGTCGTAATCATCGAACCCACACTGAAAAGAACACAGACAATGGGTATATAACCCATTGCCGGCTGCCACCTTTTCATGACCCCATGGTGCATAAATGATGCCCATTATATCGAACCGACGCTGTATATACGGCGTAATATGTAATGTGATTCATATTTTATTCCCATAATGCTTCGAAAGACGCCCACTTTCACACTAATAATAATCAAATGCCATTACAAGTCTTCAACAATGTTGGGTAAGTGCATGTGATGCGATGTGATGTGCTATGGTGCTCCAATAAGTGAGACAACTGCCATATCAAGTGTAGTGCTAGTGCTGCAACACACTTATATAATATTACTTATATATTATATGTACGTATATTTTCAAAACTACATCATCCAAAATGCATTTCTCTACACAACACGACAGACCGCGGAGTGAGGAAAGGGATTCAAGAAGAAAAGAATAATTCATGATTTTCAGTTGGTTCATCGTTAAAAAAGGAATATCATCTATTATTTTCACCCCCTCTCGGTGTATATATTGAATAGTTTTGTACACGGCCCCTGGTTGAGCTAAAATAAGGAGAACTGATGATGCTCTAAATTTCCATTATATTTCTTTCAGTTTCGTCCCATTCTTTCTTCCCAGTTTTCTCGCCTTCTTCCGACACTCTACTCTACAGAAAGTGAAAAAAGAGAGGAGAGTGGTGGTAGATTTAATACAAAAGGCACTATACACATAAGGTTTGTTTATGTGTCCCAGACCAGGTCCTTTTTCCCTATTTGGAGCAAGTTTTCGTTTTTTTTGTAGTGTCGGCGGTATTACTTTTGAAACTTGTTGTTCCATGTCCGTCCATGTTAAATGGAATCGAAGCGCTGCTACCCGGCTACTGCCTCTTCTCGTGTAATGGGATTTAGTCAACGAAATGCTTGTGCATACAAGCATTTCAACCTATTTTGTTAGTAGGAAAAGCGACCCTCTATGAGCGATAAGACATGTCTTTGCATCATTCACTCACTCACATTTCGTCCCCCAACGACATTACGTACTAATGCTAACAACAACAATGTGGTTGCCTTCATTAATGTAAAGATGCGAATGAACCCGCACCACCACTTCCACAATCAATCCTCACTGAGAGCAGACTGTTGCTGTTAACTATATCGGCGAGCCTAAGGACTGCCCGGAACATAACACTGAATGAGTCAATATGATCCACTAAACAATAAACCTTTGTAAAAGATTGCTGAGAGACTATAGGAGCAATACACAATGGTAAATAGTTTTCAATCCAGAAAAATGCAATTTCACGAGAGAAGGGAAATGCACAATTTTCTCCCTTCCACAATAAAATTAAGAAAATTCAAGGAAATGTAGTAAGTCTGAGTCAATACTGAGGAATGTAATCTGGTTAAAAGGGAAGCTATTAGACAATTTTATGGTTAGGGAAGACCATGGATTTGTTAGCGATCTGACATGAAACGTCATTACAAGTGAGTAGAAGAAAAGCGTCCACTACATGCTTCTGTATTGTTTTTTATACGTATATACATATATACAACATTTATATTGATCTGAGTTTAAATCAATGTTCCTTTTAAATGAGATTTTGTTAAAATATTTATAAACATGCTTAGGTTGGGCAGATTTAAATTGCTTACAATGTTAATGTTACCAGTTTTCTTCTCCTTCCGCGTAAACAACTTTTCATCAAGATGAGAATCATAAACGTTTAGAGCAGGTTGAAAAGTTTTGAAGATATGTTAAATAAGCTTGCTTGCTCAAAAGGAAATACACACAGAGATAATGAAAAAACATGCATCTTTAAAAAAAGGGAAACAAGAATAAAGGACGGAATTTTTGGTAAAGAAGGAAGAAGTATAATAGTAATGACGAAGAAGATCATTCTCTCTTTGGCTCCCAACCTCGTAGGTGGCTCGTTAGATTGTTAGTGATCCAGTGAAAAGATCCTTTGTTCAGCCAAGTGTTTTTCAATAATGACTTTATGTCAGATCATAAATCAAGTCCCTTTATATTGTCCTTCTTCAAAGTTATAACCGTAATCATCACTTGTACCAATGGTCATAATTTAACAACCTTTTCTTTATGCGTTTTCCTGTGCAAGTTAGTATAATATATATTGTATATGTATTGTTGTAAGCGATACGAGTTATTTACTGGTTAGTTGAGTATGAAACAGAGGTGATCCTTTCAACACTCAAATAATTTACATGTCTTTTCAAATTTGAAAGTACACAGCAGTTTTTGATAGATGATTGTAGGGTTAAGCCTACCAGATGCTGTACAATTATCGCATATATTAAATAGCCCCTTTAAACTATATGGCTATAAGACAGGTATATATCGTTGCCAATTCATTTCTCACAAGGAGGTTGCACCATGCCGCATGGTTGCACAAAATTAAGATGATAAGAATCGAAGCACCAAGAACATGAACTCGTGAAGCAAATTTATGGCCATGTTGAGTATTAAATGTTATTGCATGCATTCAAATCGCCCATTTAGTGTAAAAAAGGTATGAAAACTTGTCTCGAGTATAATGAATTGTTGGAACAAATTCAGGGAATTGGATTCCAGGAAATATTCATCCATTTTACGAAAGGGCATGAAATTTTTCAAATCAACAAGGTTAGCCGCAGAATCATGAGGCTATTGGGTACCTCTTGCTACCCCTGTGTTGAAACTAATGGACGCAAAGAAGGTTGGGAAAAGTACTTGCGAGGATCAGCTAGTGGCTAGAGGCTTTGGGAGAAGGAAAAGATAAATTGGTTATGGTCATAAAATCATTTTTCATAGGACAAAGGTTCATGTTGTCTGCACTTTTGTATCCTTCTATCAATCTTCAAGACGGATCGCTACGGACAGTTCAGCAGTTGGTGCTCGAAATCGTATTGTTGTCGTGAGGTTTGCTACTGTGTGTGTGGCGGTGTGATAATATCATATTCAGACTTCGATGATTTCAAGCAATTATAAATGAATTAGTTTCCTAAATTACAGTCTTAAATTTTACATACATCTTTGCATGCCAATTGGACACACTTCTTGGGGAAAAGAAACTTTAAGCTAAAGCCGAAAGTTTTGAAACCAGTATATGGGAATGCGGTATTGAAACGGGAGAGTGAGGTGCTTAAATGAAAACAATCTAATCCATATCCACAGTTGTGAACATATGCGAATGTTTATTATTCATTCAGTTTTCCGAAATAAGCAATCAGACTATTTCAGCGGAATCCATTACTACAACGATTATGAATACAACGTAATCGTTCTAAATACTTAATTATTTTATTTGAATTCGCAGAACACGATGTGAAGTCTTACAATTACTCTTTCCAAAACCAAAATCTATGACAAATATTAATAACATTAGCTAGCACTACGAAAATCTCAAAGTTGTGAGTTCTTCTGAGGCTCACTCAATGTAGANCACTACGAAAATCTCAAAGTTGTGAGTTCTTCTGAGGCTCACTCAATGTAGAGTATCAAAGTAAAAGAAGGGAGGAATTGAGATAGCTGTAGGTGCATTTATAACATGCACACATCCTTTGCTTTCCCGTGTGATCATCGCGTTACCTGTCGAATCAATGTTATGTGGGACCACATTACGGGCAGGAGAGGAGGATAGATATCACATTGACAGTGAAGAAATGAGAAGAGGCGCCTTTCGGAGCGAGAGCTAACATGTTTACGACTGAACACCCACTGAGTTTAAGATTGACTCCAAGAAATCTTCAACTCTTAAGCTCATATCATCCATCTTTGTACAAAAAAAACTACCGTACATATCGATGTTCAATGTTAAGCGAAGTTCAAAAAATGGTTGGTAGTAAGTGTTATAAGACCTCCGCAATCCGTAAAACAAAACGCTACCTTCTTCATTTCGTTTAGGCTTTCTGAGATAGAAATGTGAGATAGCATATCCATTCCATTTATCTTTGTTTATGCACTAACTAAGTAAGCCAATGCAGCTACATGGTTATAAATAATACCAAGTTTTCATCTCAACCGCCCTCAACTGTGTTAGCAATTTTTACTTCATTGATGTACATTTCTTCACAAGGAATGCACACTTAACCTTTGTCTTCCGTTTCCATTAATAATCATAAAATATAGCTGATTTTTACATTATGTTGTAAGATCGTTTACTAAAATTCATGTTATTAACCAGTTAGTACATTTGTGTGATTACATATTAGCTTTGTCAGGGCTTTAGAATAAATAAGTAATTAATAACTTTACTTGCTTCTTGAATAAACGAACATAATATAAGTTTCATTGTGTATATTTTGTAGACACACTCAAGACATGAACAACGGATGCGAACCATGATGTGATCAGGACCAGCCAACAAGCTAGTTGACCTCCCCCGGAGAAGATGCATGACGGAGTTTTATGAGATAAATAGTCCATGAGAATGAGTTGCTGTTAATCTCACCATTTTCTTAATTTCATATTGTTTCAGTACACACCTAAATCTTACTCACCTCTGGTTGTAACATGCCGGACCGTATCGTTGAATCATTATTCGAGTTCGAGTTTGGGAAAACGTCATAGAATTCATTACTACAAGGAAATCCATGGAAAAGGACGGATAGAAAAAAACTAACGATAAGTATAAGCTTCCAATTCCAACTTTTTATTGTTGTAGGCAGGGAGGACTACAGTAGTATGACTTTAAATTATAAGAAATCTTTCACAGGTTAGTTAAATCTTTCACAGATTAGTTAAAGATAGAACAGTAAAATACTGTCAGCATTGTACTTCACAAGTTTGTGCTATACAAGAATAAATTCAAGTGTAGTGAAATTAGACGGCAGTAGGTTCAATACATTGGGAAATACAAAGTAAAAGTTTATTTTATACCTGAGTTCTGTGCAAATACAGAATTAGCGTATCCCTACTCTACAATATGCATAAGTCAGTACTACTTAGAAGTACGAAAAATAAGTTTAAATATTCAATCGCAGCAATTTGATACGCTATATAAATTAATGCATGATGCATCTCCTACAAATGAATCCCAACTGTAACCTTGAGAAAGGGGAAACTTAAGACCTACAGCATCAACACTTGGCGTAAATCCCAAAAGAATAAGATGTATAGTGCTCGAAATTCTTTGCAAGTTTTGCTAAGAGTGAGTAACGGGGATACAATGTGAAGGACGATAAATAAAGCTATAACTTGACTGTACGGATCGAGCGTACTTGCTTTGTTCGTAGTAATTTGAGACGAAATCAGTATAA
The DNA here is from genome assembly GCA_036850725.1 of Orchesella villosa. Lineage (NCBI taxonomy): Eukaryota > Metazoa > Arthropoda > Collembola > Entomobryomorpha > Orchesellidae > Orchesella > Orchesella villosa. The sequence continues at coordinate 13,521 of JAANSM010002031.1, forward strand.
AAGAAAAACAAAAGAAAAGGGTCTTACTTGATATTTGCTTTGCTACAGGGGAAGTAATTCTGAGTATAATGCTCTCGACTCGATGACAGAGCAGTGGATGCACATAATTTTTGTTGGTATAGACAAAAGAAAGAAAATCCTTTAATAAAATAACAGCAAATTCCACTGTGAGTCAGGAAGCTTGCTTTTTGGCCGTGTCATATACATGTATACACGGATATATATACCAGAGTCTATAAAATATAGAGAATGGAAAAAGTAATGCAGCAGGTTGCAATGATAACTGTAAGAAATCCTCTCCTCCTCGTGCGGAAAGTAAAAGGAAAATAACTTTGGAAAGATTTCATAATACCTTGCGTGGTACGTGTTTATACAGTAAGATAAAAGAGGAAAGGGAGTTGATTATATAACAAGATATTCGGGTCACGTTCGAAAATATGAAGATTGGGGGCATCATCATGTGTCTCAAGCATACATCTGTAACTTCCGTCCTGTCAAACACAAACATATCAACAGTGACTACTACCGTTGTTTGATGATTATGAATCCAACTGAAGATGAATCGAAACCCGAACAGAATTTAATATTTCCCAGAGAGAATTGCATGAGTTTTTCTACATTTTCCCTATTTTAAAAGAAACTATAGAGCTGCAATTGCACGCATATAGTGATGGAACACAAGTTGCAATTGCAAGTGTGCGTATATCAGATGAAGTTCTGAATTCATTAACTTCAAGAGAATTTTGACGGGATAGTAATTCGTAGGTTCGACTGATGCCACTGCCTGTGGCTATTCAATTAGAATACGCACACTACAACAGCAGTATTTGGAACTTGTAAGGGAACTTTTAAGCGGTGACATTGACAGTAGATCCATCTATGAAAGTCTTGCAAGCAATCAAATAAAAGGGGTAATAATTATTATAACTCCAGAATTTTATAACGGAACAGAAGTAGATGTTTTGAGTTTTTTAAGTATGTAGGTTCGTTCGTGCTGAATTTGAAAACGTCTTTGCGAATACGCTTCAGAAAATTTCATGCGCTATCCTAATTAGGTGCCACGAGTATAATACCGCAGAATCATCATCACAATCAGTATTTTCTCATTGCAAGATGAAGTAAGGGAGATTCAAGTAATATAATATAGTCGAAATGAGAGTCTGGCCTGGCATATGCAAATTTACGTGATTGACATTTTCGGTAGCTTCAGTCGATGACACTAACAACGCAATGTCACTTTTCAGCTATGAAACGCAGCTGCAATCAATACAAATAGGATGTCCTGATCTCATTTATATTCTTCACACAGTTCTATCCATACTATGGCATTTTCTGCTATCTTGCCCATGCCACTTGAGATTCCCTGAAATACGGTGAACGAGGTTATTCAATATGCTGAAGATATTTCTGGATAAAACTTTTCTTACCTTCCTCATCAGCATAGACACCTGTCAATTGTTGATTGACTGTCCGTATGACAATTTAGTAGGAAATGTAACCCATCCTTGGTAATTTATTCGCTTGTGGAGGAGTGAGTGTGTGGAGAAAATTCCTCGTTTTTACAATCGTTGAATCTATGATGGATTGTTTTACATTTGTGACTTGACACAATTTTTTTTAAATAGGCAGGGAAATTTGAACAATGAAAGTTTAATACAACATATAGCACCACTATTGCCACTATAGTAGTCGATGATTTTTGCCTGCTAAGGAATTTCTTAACCATTAAGATCATGTGTGTAATACCAGCGACATAAAAATGTGCTTTGCTAGCACAATAAAGTGCACTATTTGTAAAATCTTATGGTTCAGAGGTTCAACGACCATGTCTAATAAATTTAGTACAGAGTAATGGGATACTATACGAATCCATTCAATCTAGGCAGTATATGAATTGCAATTTCAAATTCCTGAATAAATGAATGACCACATGATAATAAGTAGACTTCGACATGATACAAAAGGCTTTGTATTGCTGACTACAATTTAATAAAGCAAGGAAATACAATTTCACTCCAAAAAGTAAACAAAATTAGATAGGTTTAAGTCGTAAATGCGGAAATTTCATCCAAGTGCCACCTATACCGCATTAACTTGAAGTAATATTGTTAAGAGTTTATCCTCAACGGCCTCCGCATTCATACGTAAATTAGGTTATTCCAAGATCCACTTCAAACAGCAGTTGTTCCAAAGGTTCTCTAGTAATAATTGCAAATAAGATATTCGACATTGTCGAAATCAATTCTATCAAACAATTTCAAGGTGCTCACGGCTCACTATTTTAATTAAAGCTTGCAACGTCTGCTTCCTGACGTGTAATCTAAATACAAGCTAAACCTTCCTTTGAAGTTAAATATTTGCAGAGGCTACCCTGGAGCAAGATGACAAGGGCACACTAAACAATTTGATACAAATCTCATTAAACCAAAAACTAACGCAAGAAGCTTGGTTACTTGTTATCTCGGTTCAGTCGGAAAGCCTGAAGCTACGCTTAATATGAGACCGTGAAACAAAGGGAAAGGCATAATTCCAAAAAGTATTCTTTGACAGTCTTTGATGTTAAAATGTCGGAAAAGATTATAAAGAGGAGCTTTTCTGAAACACCTCGAACGCAAATTTTAAAATCTGCTGGATTTATGCTTCCTAACGCTTAACCTACCGTGCTACCGTGTTTGTTACTAATTCCGTGC
>JAANSM010002032.1:0-16202 GCA_036850725.1 Orchesella villosa
CAGCAAAAAGCCAACAGCAGCAAAAGCAATAAAAGCTTTATTGTACAAGCTTGACTTGAGTATTTTCTGTCCTTTTAGCAAATATTATATATAAATACGTAACCCTGTTCACAATTCGCTCTTGTTTCTCTGGATGATAATCATCATCATCTTCTCTCGTCTCCATTTCTGAATGAGTCCGTGTCGACAGTTTCTCTGGACTGGGAGCAGTTAATTTTGTGAAGAGCTACAAGAACTGAAAACTATATGGAAACAGGAGTAGAACCAGAAGAGAGGACCATCTGCTCCATGCATGAAGAGAACAGACAGACCGCACATCATCACAAATTCCCATTTTGACTTTGCATAACATAAATATAAATCTGTGAAACAATCCAAATAGTCTTCAAAATCTGTGTTTCACTCACTCAATAATACATACATTTTTGCAGTTATAGCCATCATATTATGTTCATATATTGTACAACCATCCATGGAAAATTGTCTTGAGAAAATGAGAAGCTTTTGATGCATAACATATTGCACTGCGCCAAGATGAACGACGAACGACTGCTGTCCCTTGGATTTTCATATGTAATCCTATGATGATGATGAAAATCTTTAAAGTGAAAGATGTTAATCAAGGTTGCCCATGCCTTTGTGACGTATGTAAATTACTAGAATGTGGTGTTCGTCTCAGTCTCAACCTCATAAAAAATACAGCACACTACTGAGTATACCATACCACACACCAGTCTGTGACTGTGCGATCCACTATTTATTTGATAAATTTATGCTGCTTCAGACAAATATTTATATTTTACCTGTGGCAGACGCAATTAAGGCCGCAAAATTTGGTGGAAGAAGCCCATTTGAAGATAGTGGCAATAAAGGTGGTACTTCCTTTTGATCTTCCCCATCTGAACTTCCAGTCTCGCTTTCTCCGTCCTGCAAAAAATAAGAAATTACCATGTAAAATTACCATCAGAACTCACTAGTCAAGACCGCCGACCGACCTCATTACATATTCAATACATAAATATGGGGCACTCTAAGATTCCTCTTCCTTCATCAACAAATGTATCGTGTGAAGCAAAGCAACATACATTTTCTGAGTCAGAACAGAATATTATGGATCACCAGGAACGAGGAATGTACAAAATCTACATAAATTATAAACTACATCAAAAGAACCGGATTATTCCCAGCGAATAAATGCTTCGGCTATTATTCAATCCAGTTCCAAACTCTTTAACAGAAGCTCTATAGCTCGCTCTGTATAAAACTTATTTCGGAAATCTTAATCACACTACAAATCTTTCCTACAAAAACATCCCAATTGTGTTACTTAAAATTTTTAAATAGAATGGGTATAGGGCTACTTGAATCTTAAATCCAACGCAAATGAATCACCAAAGCATGGCATGAATGACTACGAAAAGTACCGCAGTTCCTTGACCTCCCGCTTCGCCAAGTGAATACAGTTGGAATTAATAATGCATGATTGTAGACGCATACACGACTTTTGTTCGTACCAGCAACAATAATACTTTTAATAATGTACATAATTCAATGATGATGAGAGAGAGAGAACAACTCCACTTTCCACCCACGGCCCATCTGGCCTCCCTTTACTAGAATTTCTTGACCTATTCAATGTTTCGGAAAATTAGGTTCACGCCATCAAATACGTATTTACTAGAGCTACCGATTGACTACAGTCACGCTTGCCAAAGGTCAAAGGGACAGGTCATTTTCAATGTTTCGGAAAATTAGGTTCACGCCATCAAATACGTATTTACTAGAGCTACCGATTGACTACAGTCACGCTTGCCAAAGGTCAAAGGGACAGGTCAAAAAGGGGCCCTTTTCTCACATGTGTGGTTGAGCTGAATAGCAGGAAGTAAGTTATGCATAAATGCCATACATACTCACTCATACATTGTAGATTGTAACGCGTCGTCAACCCAAAGCGACGGGCAGACAAGGCTTCTCACACTTATTTTACGACGTGAGCATACCAGCAGCATCAACATCAACCAATGCAAAGAATTGTGAATGTCCAAGACTCGCTACAACTCTGAGAACGTATAATGCCCCTCTCTAATCCACACAACGAGATGATGCTGATGAAGCATTCATAATACAGTATAGATGCTCTGTACGGTTCCCTTTACAATCACAAGAGCATATTCTATGCATAAAAAATATACGATTGTTACGTTATTTCATGCTGATAAATACGAAGAGCTCGCCTTCTCTTCTCACGACACTCTTTTACCCTGCGCTTAACACTGTATTGGAGGATCATGATGTGAAGTGCCTCTTGTCGGCATTCTTCATTGTAGTATATCAAGGAAGGAGGATCAACCCTGACGGCTTTTCGTTTGCTCAATCGACTTTTTGTATGCAGTGCACTGAGGATGACTCTATACGCCTATAATAGAGACTTACAAAAAAATCCAATACTCTCATTACCTTGTACATTTCTCAGATTATCAATTATCGTGTAGAATTTTAGGTAAAGAATCAATGAATAAAGCAAATAAGCATGACTGCACAAAAATTAAAATATAACATTTCAACGCAGTTCATCTACTTCATGCATATTCTAAGGAAGCACTTTGCTTAGCTGCTCCGAAAAATATAATACAAAATACAATTCAACGGAAGGAAAGCGAATGAATGTTCGGTTATTCGGTGACTACTCTTAAATATTCATTAAGATTGCAAATCACGCGGAAGCACTTTTTTTAACAAAAAATCTAATCCTCTTCATTTGAAGTACTTCAATTTTACTACACAATGTTCTTACAGCAGTTTCGGATCGACGAAACGAACAGGAAGCAAATAATAAATTGTGTTTATAGTTGAATAAATTAAACAGGATATTTGTTGATTTGTTGGTGTGAAAGAAAATGAGTCATGCTTTGGAATTCATAACCGATTTTTTATACGAATGTTTTACGTATTTGCAACAAATAAAGGAGATGATGACAGCCAGATTCAATTTTTCTACTTTGTCAGCTCCTCGTAACAAATCACAAATAACTACACAAGGAAAAGAATTCAAAGAACAGGCATAACACTTCGGATTCCCATCTAGCAGTCACTTACATAAAAAGTATGCAATCAATTTACATATCTTCTGCTAAATATTTATATTTGCTCTAGTCTAAATCGAAAGGAAATGAGAAAAGCAAAAAAAATGGAGAATGTTGAAACGTTTTTGAGATGAGAAAGGACAATGAGATGATGATGAGCAAGCATCAGAACGAATGAAGTATTGGGAGAGAAAGAGAGCCCAAAAGGGATCTCTGTCATTTCCTATACTCTAAATCACATGAAAAGATGAGCAGGGCTTAACATAGCTTATGCAAAGCCATTAGTTACTTAACTACATGGAACTGGAACCAACACAAAAAAAAGAGAAAAGGCTCCCATAGGAGGATCAGCTTTTTGCTCCTATACCCTATATCGTCAATAGCGGCTAGCCAAATGAAAAAGCTTCCAATGGATCCAATCCTTTTTGGAACATTTACATTATATAATGTTCAATGTTCATATAAATTTATATGTATGCATGATATTACACAGTGAAGCTGAACAAATGATGACAGGAAAAGCCTTTCCTGATTTCTTCGTATTATAGCTCACCATGCCATATACTACTCAAACCATATTCCGATCCCATCCCATCCGCAGCAATGCACTGTTTGCGAACTCACACAAAATCCACTCATTCAACGAATGAATAGCGATAGATTAAAATGGATCAAAATCGAGGTTGCATTATATGACTGTGCTGCTCTAGATTGGGATTCCCGTCAAACTATAGAAAAATACTCAACAGGCTGCGGCTTTTCACTCCTTTCTCCTCAAATATATGAGCTCATGTTGCATATTTCCCCCTTCACTTTCACTCTACTCCAATTTCTCAACTGATATACACTTTAATTTCCCGAATGATAAGTATATACAAATATGCATGAGTCATATAAACATTAAGCCACTGAATATAAATATGTATTATATAACATAGATTCTGAACTCTTCGTTAGGGTTAAGCCTTCTCTTATAATTCTATTCAATCTAATCGTTTCATTTGTGTGTCGACAGGATTTTTAGCTAGAATGCATCGATCCAGAGGATTAGTAGTGCTTGGGCACTCAACGCCTATAATTAATTGCAAAGGCTACAAATTTTCCAGTGCTCTTGAATGGCTCTACTTTATATTATGCATGCCAAAAGGTTGATCCAGGATAGTAATAACTCGAATGACGAACAGGAACACTTCTATCACACAATACAATACAGTGCAGTGTTATAAAATAAATACAATAAAAATTTAAAGAAAGACAAGAACACTTACACCGATACCAATACACATGCATGCTAGCTGATATTAACCTGATTATTTGCAGGGGGTTAGAAGAGATGAGAGCATGGTGGGTCGTGATAACGCAAAACTTTAGGGTCAACCAACGCACTTGATTATACCCATCATTTTGTAAACTAAATAGGTTTACACTTTATATATAAGGAGTAATATTATATACGTCGCAATATTATTCTTCAGAAGCTGACCTTCACATAGGTCAAACCAACTATTACAACACTCTTTATATTCTAGTTGAGATCACGCCCAACAAGATGAGTAAACTATACTAGTTCGTTTCGTTTGGTATGCATAATTTTCTCAAAGTGCAGAACAATAGCGTTCCTTACTTGGTTCCTCATGGTCCCTCCAGGAAAATATGCTGGAAGCATTTCTCATAATTCAAAGCGAGAGCAAGAGAGCGATATCGCTTGAGCACTAATTTACCCAAGATTTATAGAGCCTTCTTTTCAACATTCCCAAATTGCATTCATAAATTTTACACTTTTCCCATCTGCCACGAAATAGAAACCTCATAAAAGTCATAAGCAAGCCGAAATTCACATGAAAATTTTTCCCTTCACAAGAAGAGTCATTCTTTGACAGAAGTATGTACGTTGATAATGTCTATCACAATCACCTATACTTATTCTACAGAAAAGTAGGCTATAAATCGAGAACTTTACAAAAGCTAGTAGTTCACGTATAAAAATGACGAATGAAGGAAACTAACTACAAAAGCAATATACAGAGTTCCCTCCGTAGTCGGACAGGGAGGACAGAAATATTTCTCCTCAAAGTACGTAATGATTAAGAGTTTGGAAACTACAATGTATTTCATAAAATTCCCTTTAATTCCACACACACAAAGTGCGCTCTGCGCTTTCCCTCCAAAGCCTTCAAACTGACAGAGAATGAAAGAAAGGACGGAGGAGGAAATACGGACACAAAAAGGACGAGTCGCATCCTCAAACTTACAAAGCTCAAGAAGGATCACTTACTTACTTACAGCCAACTTGTAAGACTACCAAGGGAAATCAATGACTACAATATGGGTAGAGTCCCTTTCCCACCTAGGTACATTCATTCCAACATATATCCCATCCGATACCCATCATGTATTCAACTTCAACTCGACTTTTTTACTGACTTTAAGAACACCTGAACTTGTAAAGAAAACGGAAATCACTTTCATAATTCCCTTGTAGCTCAAACAGGACGCAATGTTGGAGAAGAAAAAAATCATTTCTCTACTTTACCTACGAAACTTGGCTATTGTACATACATATAAATATTTTTAAGGGTCTATTACTGCCAACTGACATGGGAGATTTACTCAACAAAGCAAAAATTACATTTCCAAGGAAAGTTTGACGTTCCCAAGAATATGAATGCAGATGCTAGAATATCCTCTATGATCCCTTTTGCCCAGAATATTATGGATGAACAAGAAGATAATAAAAAAAATGTGGAGTGAACAAGGCAAGGCTGGTTTTCTAGTAGCCTCCAACTATTTTCCATAAAAGGGAATTTTCCTTCCCATCCCTCATCGTGTGTGTCTATTTAAGATACTTCGATTCCATTATGTCTTGCATTTATGCTCTTTTGAAATGCATTCATTTCCTTCCGTCAGTTCCAGTTCAACAGGCAGTAGTGAAAAGAGATGAAAAAGAGTAAAAGCAAAAGAGTTGTCCACATGTGGCGTTATGAAATCATATAAAGTAAACTCCTTCATAGAAAACGCAACAATGTGCTCATGCTACTACCAACTGGTCTAATAATATAGGCAAAGTGAAAAATCTATGCTACACATTTGTCAAGTCCCATATGAGCACTTAATACTTTCAAGTAAAGCATCATCACACATAAAAAAGGGAGAGAAAATGGTTTGAAGTGAGCCAATGAATGTATACGTAAACTAAAGAATAAAAAAATAGCGATGCTATATTATATATCATAGTATATATATCTCGCACACAATGTTTTTATATCTATCAACTTATCATACGCCATGGCACATTCATGAGCGGAGCGTAAGCTAAGTTTTGCACAGACTAAAAGGAAAATGAAAAGGTTTCTCCAGATTCTCAGTCTCTTTCTTCCAACGTCCTTTTACCCAGTCTTGAAGAATTTTCCACAAGAGTAAATGAGCTGTATATTGGGAACTTTTTGTCAGAAGGAATAGAAACAGTGAGAGCGAAAAGGGAGAGAGAGAGAGAGAGAGAGAGAGCGGAAAAGAAAGCCTTCCTGGTGTGGCATTTACTTGGTTGATGCTACTGCCTGGAAGCAACACTTTTATCCTCTTATCACACTCGCACATACTTTATGCCTTTACAACAATGTGCTCAAGTGCGCCATTATACTAAACTTATTGTGGCAAGAACCAACAGCGCATAACGTCAAGTCATCATACATCTCTTTGCCTTTCTATTCCTTCATATTTTCTATACTTTACAAGTTTTATATATGCTTCACACATCTTTGTAACTTTTAACAATGTATCTCCATTCTCTATTGATGATGATGACGGTGATCATCATCACATCTCCTGTCATTCTGTCAGCCAGTTTGTGCGTCAAGTCTATCATTATGAAATTACAGGAATTCTCCTCACTACACACACATATATCCCCTACCCCTTGTTACCTGAAATATCTTCAATACGCCGAGCTTTGTTAAGGAACATATTCATTACCAGCAAGAAATGAATGAGTGAGCGACAACAAGAAGCATATTTTATTGAAGCCCACACAGAAACATTAACATAGAGACAAGGGACGTGTTCCCATGTTTTATGCCCTGCCAAAGCCAGTGAATCATCAGCAATAACAGGAGCTTTTCGTCGGGTCAGACCAAGAACAAGCAAACCTTATGCCTTTTTTAGCCTCGAGCCATTGCTCACACAACGCTTCGCTCTCTCTCTCTCCTCTCTCTCTCTCTCTCTCTCTCTCTCTATACAAGCGTGGCTGGTACCATATTATGTTGATTCATGTACTGATGATTGTTGTTCTTTACATTTTGTGGGGCTCTAACAAGACTTCCCTTTAAAAAAAAGAGTTTACTCTTAACAACACATAAGACCACGAAAGTATGTATGATAGTTTGAGAGCAAATCACGTTACAAGATCCACTCAGAGCCCATTTACCATTTAACCGTATGAGTGGTCACAACAGCAACATGAGATAACGAGAGAAGAATACAATAGAAGCAGGACCAACGTTGTACTATTTACTTCGTTACTCGTCAAAGCTGTTCAAAGCTGGTTTCTTCGGTTGTGCGAGTGAGCAAGTGAAGCAACGTGCGTCACCGTGCCACATATACATTCTAACAAGGAGTCTACCTCCTCGACTCAGTAAACAAGTACACAAACACACAAATTCCCTTCACTATTCATAAGATCTTGTGGGAATGCATATATAAGCATAATATGCATTTACACACATTTACTTTCAGCCTTATGTGCTACGTTTGGGTGCCCACCTGTTCGTTAAATCCCGGATCTCGGGTTTTCCGGATTGCCAATTTTCACGGATAATGGCATATTTAGACTATTCACATGAACAAATAATAGGTATGACATGAATTTTCTAAAGCTTTTCAAAATCTTTACCATTTTTGTAGGATTTTGGAAACAGGTGTCTTAGGTTCCCCCTATACATTTTTTACTGCTGGTTAGAGAGAGATAGTGTGTGCTATCGGTAATGCTATTGAAGGTATACATATATTATGAGCATGTTGAGCTGAATCCCTTCAACTTTCCAATCCCTCGACCAGCTTAGCTACTAACTGCTGAAACTGCTGTTTAGTTTCGAGAATGTGTTTGAACCGTGCATGTCTGATAAGTTTAAGTATCTTTTAAGAAGCTCGTTTCACTCAAAGAGCTAGAGCAAGCAAAGGACTGCTAATCACATAACTACAATTCTATTACGTTGGTATACTAGAGAGGGGAGCAAAAAGCAGTTGTTCCTAATCGCTCTCCAACACACAAGTTCAAAATTTCCCTTTTGTGCAACAACACAGAGGATTGCTAAAAAGTCCAAGTTGAGCGAGACACTTTAGTGCACTCAATCTTCCCTTTCTTTCTTTCATCTTGAGTAAGTTACAAAAACGGATCCATGAAATTGTTCTGAGATTTTCGCATTTATTTTGAGAAGCTAGTCACATATAGCAAATATGTTCATGTTGCCACACACACACACACATTCAAGTGTAGCCAGTAAAACTAGGAATAATATCTACCACCAGTTTTGTGCGGTTCGAAACACATTCAGATTGGTATTCGCGTACCATTTGGCTCTCCTGTGCAGATTTTACAAATTATCTCCTGTGACAAATGTTTTTCAAAGGGGAAACACAGTTCTTGGAGAAATTTTCAAGGGGAAAGACGAGATGTGCCCAGTGTAGCGAAACAACCAAGAGAAGCAATAAGATTACATGAAAATACAAATACCCCTAGCAGCCATCATTTTGGAGAAAATGGGAGCAAACAAAGGTAGCAACCATCAACATATTCCGTTTGGCTCTTTCCAACATATTCACTTTCCATATCTAAAATTCAGAAAGGGCTTATCAAAGAAAAAGTCACAAAATGGAGTGAAATGACGGCGCACTCGGCGAAAACAGGAAGGAGAGAATGGAGTAGGATGAGAGCAAAAGAGAAAATAGGAGACGCAACAGTCGCCTTGTCATAATGATATCTTGAAATACATCTGGTGCTGTCTACTTGTGCAACAACTACGGAAATAATGTAACATGAGAAAAGCCTTTTTTGAGGTCGACCATACATAACTCGCCAATACCGTATGTGTCCACCAAGTCCTACAGTAGCAGGAGTAGCAAACAACAACAATGTTCCACAAAGAGAATGAGAGATGAGAAAAACCAACCTCAGCAGCAGCAAACAAACAAACAAGACAAATAACTAGACGGATCTTATAAAAATTTGGCAGTTTTATGGGAAAACTTTGGATGAAAGGTAAATCAAAAGTTTACACATACTGTGTTCCTACTTTATCCTTAAAAAAGAGAGAAATAAAACTTTTTCGGTTGAAGCAGGACGTAGTAGTGGTAGGTAGTGGTTTTCTACTAGAGCTTTAACACTTACCAAGTGCCTTAAATTACCTAAATCAACTTTAGCCTTCTTCTTTTGAAGTTTTATTTGTTTACATGATAGATAGGCTAGGATTACACTACACATCAACTTGAAAATATATATTCCCATTTTCTACATCCGTCTGTACATGGCTTAGTACAGCATATAATATGTACATAAACAACCGCATTTTACGAACATCCATGTAAGTTATACAGCATGGGAATTTTTTTTTTCACGCTATAGGGCAAACTCTGTATATTTTTACCCACCTTTTTTCTTTCACAATCTGGACTTGCAGGAACGTTTACAAGAAAACGTTAAACTACACCATAGCATGTAAAATGTGTCTTGTACAAATGTACGAACATACAAAAACCTTCAATTAGATTTACACTTGTCTTTATGCAATACTAATGCTACTCTTTCAACATACAAATTCGATTTCTTTCGCTTCACAATCTTTTTCAAGATACTCCCTGATTGCATTTATCTTGGAAAGAGTAAACCCGAACCAAAAACAAAACACAATCAATTAAACCATGGGTGAATACGTTCTGCGTGAACAGAAAGCAAACGAGCAGACAACGAAGCATAAAAAACCTTTTCTTCACTAACATTCTCTCTACCTTTTTATTTCAAGCTAGCAATTATACCTGGCTATTTATTTTCTTTCCCCCGACAATAAAACAGATGAAAAATACCTCACCCAAGAAATGAATCAGGGACTGCTGACAGGCAAGAAGGAAGGAAGAACAGAGTTCGGAACTGCAAAAACCCGGAGCAGAACAAGCTCACAGAAATATTGAGCATATAAACAGGAGCTAAGAATACAATGGAATGGACAGGAGAAACTGAAATTACAAAACTTGTTGAGTAAGGGGAACCCACCACACCACATCAATGTGACCCACACATGTCACTGATAAATTTTTCTGGAATGGACCGAGCGGCCATCAAACTAGAAGAATCGGGAGGAAGTTTTATTTTCTAAACGAGACGAGAATCGTTGGAGATTTCTATGCGGAGAGTAGAAAAGATATCAAAGTTCATTGCAAGTAAGTACTCAAATAAAAAAAACTCCTCAGTAACTTTCCCTTTTTATGCCATAATCATAATAATAATAATAGTAATAATAATAGTAGCAAACTAAAGTACATTTTTCGCTTTCCCTGATAAACATTCTACCATAGCATTGGTCACTAGTGAAAGCTTCCTTCTCCATTTTCCTCTTGCAATCATATATAAGTATAAAGTAATAGAGCCACATTCAATTCATGCCAAGAGCATAAAGTGTCATACAGGAAAAGGCATACAATTCAGATAGCTAAGAGACAAGTTCCGTACTTTCCTTTTATCTTACTTCGCATACCCCATTGTACCAGCAGTGTATCTTTTGTCATAAATTTTTGCCTTAATGCATCCTGAAAATAGAGGCAGGAGGAGGAGGGGTAAAGTTATTATAACCGATGAGTTCAAAGTACAGGTTAAATCTTGCCAAACTTAACCATTTTGTGCGTTTGTGAATATTTTCAGTACGTTTTTATCAACAATTTTGAATACACGCATGAATACTATGTGTATAAACTGATTAGTATACGCTGAGAAGATAAGTAATCATTTATTTAAAAGTACTTTCCTTTTATCTTACTTCGCATACCCCATTGTACCAGCAGTGTATCTTTTGTCATAAATTTTTGCCTTAATGCATCCTGAAAATAGAGGCAGGAGGAGGGGTAAAGTTATTATAACCGATGAGTTCAAAGTACAGGTTCAATCTTGCCAAACTAAACCATTTTGTGCGTTTGTGAAAATTTTCAGTACGTTTTTATCAACAATTTTGAATACACGCATGAATACTATGTGTATAAACTGATTAGTATACGCTGAGAAGATAAGTAATCATTTATTTAAATGTACAATTCATTAACTTTTGGTAGGAAAGAAAGTTGTCACGTCACATCCCAAGTATGCCTGCTATGATCACGCTCGGTTTTATCATTCTCTTTATTTACTCTTTAGCTTATGTCAAAATAACTTTCTTCGGGCAGATTAATGTACAGATTTGCTTTGTTTTTAGCGTAACTTTAACTTATATACGTTAACTTTAACTAATATAACCCTACGAAACCAAAATTTGCTGTTACTTTTTGAATCTGAATCGGGTGCTAATGTTCTGATCTTGCATGTTTGATTACAGTTTGTCTCCTTCCATATCCATATATTGCCTCCCGTCTAAAATTCGAAAGACCATTTTTCTCCGTCGCTTCCGACTGCTGCTGCCTCTCTCAAATAATGAAATAGCACACACATTTGCGGTGAGAGCCTAGAGGCAGAGTGGGTTAGACTACATCACGGCAGCACTTCTGATTCTGATTTGCCTTAAGTGCTGCATCTCACAATTCCAAAATGTTTTTCACTGCTGCTCCACCCAAAATTCTCTCTATTTTCAATCGTGATCCCAACAACCTTACATCACACAGGTCAGCGGTATGCATTTGCTGTGTGCGGAAGTCATCTATTTAATCGGAGAGAAAATGAGAGGATTCAAGTACCCATCCATTCTCTTGATTTCATCTAATTCATTCTATAATACTGTGCGAGGTTGCATGTCTGAAAATCGAAGGAATCATCACATCACACACACACAGTCATTTATTGGAGCCATCAGTAACGGCAACTTATTGGTCAAACTTGTTAGCACAGAAAAGCAGCATCATTTATCAAGAAGAGAAAGAGAGAGAGCGAAGTACTGTCTTCACAACCCTGTGCCAACATAGTCAAAGGAGTTTTAGCCGGCTATGTTCGGAGAGCTAAGGCCATTCAGTCGACAACCATCATACAGAACGGAGAAAGAAGAGCAGCAATGGAATTTAAATGAAAAATTCAACAAGCTCTCAACTCTTCCCTGCTAATGGCAGCAGAAAGTGAACTAATGAAAAGGAAACGAATACCCGGAAAAAGACTGGTATATTTTTTCTCTTCACTTCATCTAAACAGAATTCAATACACTTTTGGAACCACTTTACTATTTTATATAGACATTTTCTTCTATGTTTATGTCGTTTTCCTCTCCAAGTTATATGTACTTATACTATTATCAGCAACATTATGCTACTTTTATTTTATCTATATTTTTGCCAAAGTGCTCAAAAGAGGAATTTCTGCGAACAGAAAATGGTCGCGATATCACATAAGAGTTTACAAAATTGTGTTTCCACAAACAAAAGAAGGATTCGTAAAAGATATAACTTGAAAGGGGCAGAACAAACTGTGTGGCAGAAGAAAAAACGCACAACAAAAAGCAATGTAACGTGCACAACTCAGCAAAATCTATCGGTTTGTAGAAAAGTCATATATAGCGCAAACATGTGTGGAACTCTCAGAGAAAGTCCATTTTAAATGATATTTACAATAGGATACAGAAGCATACAACCACTATATGAATCCCATGAAAATATCTGCACTTTAAAATAATTTCTAAACACTCATAAAATCCACATAGTAGCTGTCACGCATCCATCTTATCTAATGACTATATAGTTTATACATTCAATATACCTAAAGTTTACCACATTATTATTGCATATAGTGTCAGAACTGCACATAAAAGAGTCGTACAAAAAAAAGTATAGGAAGCAAAAATTTCATCTCAGAGTGTTTCTAAAACAGAGCAAAATCACATCTTCATGAAAATACCACGTTTTCGTACAACTTTTAAGCAGATTGGATCTCCTGGGCACACATACTGCTCTTCACAATATATAATGAAGGCATGCTCCAAGCAAAAATAAACTGGAATCATATTGTACACACTCCGTGCTCCAACATACGTGTCACAACTTTTCGGGCGTTGCTCAAAAAGTCGCACATATTTCATGAAAAAACATCTCCTCCTTCTTGCCTGACATTACACCACAATAATAACGTGACCATAAGCGCAAGCAGCCAACTAAGATTTCAACTTTTTATTTATATACCAAAAATGTGGAAAACTTCAACTACAATCTATATTTTATACCTTTCATTGAAATTTTTATCTGTGATGAAGTAGGAAGATAGCAACAAAAGTGATGAAATTTACATTAACAAAATTAGTTCTACCAAACAAAACAGGTAGTTTGGTTGTTTGCATTAGTGTAGTGTACGTACGTTATGTAATACGTACAAAACAGGAGAACAAGGTAGTTAAACGTGTGCTAACATAAAATAGCACTCCTATTTATTACCTCTACACACCAGGTTTATGTGCAATATATCCACTTGAGATTAACAAAGCTACACCATTGGACAAACGCGATGAATAAGATTCCAATGAGATTACAACCATGAAGGAATAATATAGAATTTGTGCATATAAAATGTTCGTCTGCATATTAATGCAGAAGAGCATTTTAATAAATACGTCGTACGTACGTGATACATGCTGTTTACTTTACAATTTATAAGATTACAACCATGAGGGAATAATATAGAATTTGTGCATATAAAATGTTCGTCTGCATATTAATGCAGAAGAGCATTTTAATACATACGTCGTACGTACGTGATACATGCTGTTTACTTTACAATTTATATTTTTCACGAATTTTCTTAAAGAAGGAGGAGACTTTTGCGTAGGTTGGTAGTTGCTGGACTGGAGTGGAATTATCTAACAATTATGCCTCGAGGAGCAAAACATTTCAATACCTTGTACCATTAGCATTACCACCTGCAAACATGTATACATTACGTTAGTTGCAATAATCACACAAAAGTAACTACCGTCATCATCATGCAGAGAGAAAAACAAGTTGTTTTTATGATACATAAACTATTCCTACGTATTTAAGGTAAGGTTTAGTGTTCTACACCTCTAAATTTCATTACACCTTCAACGCACACTGTGAAGATGTAGAAAGAGAGAGAGAGAGAAGAAGCATAATGGTAGCTGCTCGAGGTACGAGATGAGGCGACGAGGATAATTGTTGTGATGTCTTTAAACCCCAGAATCCTCACAGCTTCACTTTGGCTTGCAGTAAAAGTGTTTTGCATAATATACATACAACTTTACAGTATAACGTGTACTACAACTTATGTACTTATACTTATAATACATATAACCATATATTTCCAAGCATTTAATACTTTACAACTTGTACGTGTGCATTCATTTTACATATCATGTTATAATCTGTTTGACTTGAAACTTTTTTAACCCCTTTGTCCTTTACTCACTGTCCTTCTGTTTCACTTACTGGAAGATAGACAGAAAAGATTGTACGACGAGCAAAGAGCAAGATATTATATTAGTGGATATTTCTCATGAAATTTTTTTAGAAGACAAGTAGAGTTCTATCTTAATATCTCATTAAAAAGCTTACATCAATAAATTATTCATACAATCTCCTTTCTCTCTCTCTCTCTCGCTCTCAAACAACATACAAACCGAAAAGGAGGAGGACCACTTGTGTTACCGTATTACTCTCGAAGTTATAAAGGTAAGGCAATTCGATTCATAATGCCGAGCAGTAACATCAGCTCACAGTAGAACATAATATGCAAAATAAGCATGATCATACAAACGTACAATTTGATTCCTTTGAAATTACTACAAACTCCAGTAAGCAACATTTCATACCGACGTAATACGAGCCAAATGTGTTACCGAATTAGCTTCGAAGTTATAAAGGTAAGGCAATTCGTGTGCGATTCATAATGCCGAGCAGTAACGTAACAACAGCTCACAGTAGAACATAATATGCAAAATAAGCATGATCATACAAACGTACAATTTGATTCCTTTGAAACTCCAGTAAGCAACATTTCATACGTACGTGTACGTAATACGAGCCAATCCTAACTTTTACTCTTCATAAGTTAATATGAACAAGAACCACACAATTTTCAGGAGAAACCGGGACTACTTACTACTAGCTACTTACATTCATAAATTTGAAATTACCATAAACAATGCATCTACACAAAGATACACATACTCTTAATAAATACAACCAACATGGAATATTTGGCCGAATTTATTCCTCCATCCTATTCAGCAATAAAACAGATTTTCCCTTACGCATAATATAATATAATATATACTCATGCAAATCTACAACCATGTGGTCTTAACCACAAAAAACAAAACCTCACTTTGCCCTGACTCTGGTAGAAAACAGTTCAAACGAAATCAAAATTTATGCGTCCTACTCTGTCCTAAAACGCAGGACGAGGACATAATCATTGTCCCATGAACTGTTTTAATCGATTTTAAGTATCACCATATTATAAACGATCTGCATAATTACAATTTAAAGACATATAAATCAAAACATATAAATCTATGGCATACAATATAACGAAAAGTATACAACGAGCAAACATGCTGATTTCTTTCACCAAATACACCCTTAATTAGCTTGACGCCGATAGGGACAGGTTATCTTTCGACACAAACAATACATTTACTCTTTCATTGCAATTTATTTTTGAAACCAATTTTCCTCCACCATTTCATTTTACATGGTACAAGAAAAGTTTCTACTTCTACAACTTATTTGTATATCGCCATGAAAGGAAAATGCAAACATGTCGGCGATTATTTCCACCGATCACACAAACACTCATAGCCAAGTTATAACCGAAGTTTAGTTTATAAAAAAACCTTTGTAAGTCAAATACAAAATGTGTCCATTCATTTGTTAACAAAAGAGTGAGTGAGAGCGAACATTTGATTAGAAAAGTGCTCAAGGCAATATAATGTTACATTA
>JAANSM010002033.1:0-16198 GCA_036850725.1 Orchesella villosa
AGTACTTTTTAAGGCAAAACTACCAATTTTCAGCAGTTTTAAGGGTAAATACTGCCTAATTTGCTACGTTTCTAGAAGGATGCGTTTAGGATGCGTTTTGCATTTTGGATGCGAAAAGATGCGATTTATGCGATTTTGAAAATTTTAAATCACATTTTTGGAATCGTCATTGAAAAAGGCTTCAAATAACCCAGTGACCACGGGTCTATTGTTAAGGATGCCAATTGGATGCGAAAGATGCGAAACGGTCACCTTACTGATCATACAACCAGAATAGATAACGGATAACCGTTAGCACGGTTTTCGAACGTGGTTGGTAAACGTAACTGGATGTGGATTGATAAGATGCATTACAATCTATTTCATTCGCCTTCAATATAGAAAATACTTAAGCATGTATGATTTCACCATTTTACAATGTATTAATTTGCACCGTGAGTTATAATGCAAAATATGCCGAGACCTCCATATAAACTGCAGCCAAATTCCGCACCAATTCAGTTCGTTTGTGCAGTTCGTATTTTCAATTGCATGAGTAATAAACAATACTAATCGTAAGTATTCGCACTAAGAAGCTCAAAATGGAAGAACGCGAAAGGAATCATATTGAACATAATCTTAGTGAGCTGGTTCGCACAACCAATTGGAACACATCGTGCATTACCGTACCTAAAGAAACTGGTGTATTTGGAGATGATGACATATCATCTTTGGTAAGTATTCCACTTTTATTTATTTACTACTTGTACGAAAACCTTACAAAAGTAACATCACTTATGAAATTGACATTATGATGTATTTTTAATTCGCCACAGGAATCAGTACCCGACAAAAGAATGAGAGTATTAAAATTTTATGAACTCTTCAAGACTAAGTATAACTCTTTTCAGCACTTGATAACAACACTTGAAAAGGGCTGCCAAAGTGGAGCTATTGAAATTCTAAATAGATTGAATGATGACGATAATACAAGCTCGTCAGACCCTGAGCAGCAGCCCACCCCTGGCCCATCATGCAGAATTGATAAGAATGGGCAAAAGGGTGAGTAAAGAAAATGAAAAACTTATTATTGAAATTCGACTGATTTCCAAATAATAATGTGTTTTCGTTTTCATTTTGGTAGTTCCAACATTACGTGCAGGAACTAGTAGAGATCAAAGGTTAACGTCTCCTGTGCGATTTGATGTTTATGACCCTGTGCGTCTATTCACTGGCAGATTAAAAGAGTTAGAAAGTCTTCATGAAAAATTACAACAAGACAAAGCCAAACCTACAGTTATTTCTCAGCTGGCATCAATTGTTGGTATGGGAGGAATTGGCAAAACAGAGCTGGCTCGAATGTATATTCAAAAATATGCCGAAGAATTTTATGACAACAATGTGATATGGATTCAGGCAGAGACGGAAGAAACTTTGCTAGACAGCTTTCAAAGATTGGCCACAGATTGCTTAAAACTCTCACTGAAGAACGTTGACGGGAAAGATAAACATGTCAACACAATCATTGACGATGATTACAAGTTTTTTGAGGACAGAAAATGCCTTTTTGTGTTTGATAACGCAGAGAGCAACGATTACATCCGAAATTTCATGCCATTTCGAGTGTCCGATCGACCATACATCTTGATTACTTCACGTGATAAGGAATGGGAATTTGGTGTGGAGATGCTGGCAATTAATGAGATGGAAGAATCAGAAGCTATTGAATTTGTGAAGAAGGGCTTAGAAATTGAAGATGAAAGTCAAGACCAAATTGCTTCCCAGTTGGTGGAACAATGCTTCCCACTGGCCCTTTCTCAAGCTATTTCATACATTAAACAACAACAAATACTGGGCAATTATAGCATTTATCAATATTTGAAGCAATACAAATCCTGTTCAGAGAAGGTACTTAACTCTAAGATGTCTTTCGCTGAATTCAATTCTTATACAAAAACCACTTTTACAACATGGCGAATAACAATCGAGTCGATTTCAGAAAAGGAATATGGAGCTGAGGCAATATCTTTACTCAATATGATATCGTACTTTGAGCCAGACCGTATACCGAAAGCATTACTACTATCATACCAGAACAATGAATCACCAACTCCACAACAGGAAGCGAATCAGGCTGCACTCCTATTACTTGTGAAATATTCCATGATCAATGTCCAGCCGAGAGAGCAAACCATCAGCATTCATCGACTTTTACAGGAAGTTATTAGGATAGAGCTTAGGCGAAACGAAATGGAAGAAAATGTTTTAGAAGATGCTTTATATCTATTGTTATATTTCAAACGTTTCTCAAATAATGTCATTGATCTCATGCCTTAAAACGTTGTGATTTATGTTGAAGTAACACAAATTTGTGCTTACAATGTCAGAATTATTGCAGTATGAATAACTCCTTGTGTTCACTTTTGTTACTCATGCTCAAGTTATGCAAGGTGAATCTTGTGCATGAGTCAGTCACACACAAAAGTAGCTTCGTTGGACAATAATTAGTACGAAAAGTGATCTCAATAATTAAGTAACACACATTATAAAACGTTGTATCTCGTATATAAGGAAGTACAAAATAAATCATGACAAGCTTTTGTCTCTTTGCTGTTGTAGCACTCACATTAATTATGTAGTTCTCTCTTTTCATTTCTGAACCCATCCACAGCATCAACCCATAACCAACCATATAACACTATTTTCTGAAAACATCGATAGTGACTACATATACCATTTTTCTAGTGTCTTCAAATATAGTGGTGATTATAAGACTCTTGTGGTTGACTATTCAGATGTATCCGTTGACATGATTGCGGACTTATGCGTGCTAAATATGGGTTATAATTCTTCGAGTTTGAAAATTGGAAACGAGATGAAAGAAGTGCTTCAGAAACATATGTCTTCAGACAACGGTGATTTATTATTTCTTGAGGGCATGATAGCTCACACAAACATAGGTTTAGGCAACAGTGAATGCAGTTTAAAAACCATGAATGAAGTTATGCAAAATGTGAATAATGATATCGACGATGGTGTTATGGCGTTTATACAGATGAACATAGCATCTGCTTTACTACTATCAGGAAAGCTAACGGAGAGTTTAAAGATGTATCTGCAAGCCTTTAAAACAGTTAAGGCTCTCGTCGGATTGGATGACACTATGACAATAGGTCCATTGATGAGTACAGCAAATTGCCTTAGCGCATTAGGACATTTTAAAAAACCACTTCCGTCAAATGTGGATTACATGCAATTTTTGATCGATGATTTCAATTCTTTCGCAGACCCACTAGAAGTCATTGCTCTTTTGAAGGCAGCTTATGAAAACAATAAGCATTTGGTACGTACCAATCCTAGTTGCGCTTATGCTTTGTTTGGCATATCATATTTTTTCTACAATATCAACGACAATGACACAGCAAGCAGTATCGCCAGAAACCTTTATGAACAAGGAAAAAACTCTAATGATAGTAAGGGACAATTTTATTCAATGTTATGTTTAACCCTTCTTGGAAAAATAAAACAGGAGGAAGAGAAACATGAAGAAGCATATCAAATTTTTAAAGAGGCTCACATTTATTGGTCACGCACAAGCGGAAACAATAACGTACTAATAATAACATCCAAAATCATGATGCTACATAGTTTTTTCTACATGGACCAACCCAGAGAGACACTGGAGGGATTTCAAGATTTTTTTAAAGCTTTAGATGGGAAATTTCCCAATCGTGATTTAGTGGATGTAGAAGAGGAAATATCGCCCATGTTAGCTTGGGTAGTGTGGTACGACGAAAGTTTGGAAATGCTTGCCAACTTGAAGACACACCTACAAGAAAAGTATGGCCAGACTGACCCGCTGTGGTCTGAAGTAAATAAGCAGATAGAACAAATCATGCATCAAGCAAAAAGTCTCAAGGATGAATCGTAAAGTTTAATATAATCAAATTATGAATAGCTGCCCATATTGCGTTGCCGCAAGGCCTCAAGGTTGTAGTTAAAAAGGAGTGCAGTTGGTTGTTTTAGGACCATCAATTATCGATCATGTTAATCACATGATTATTTGGCGAAAGCACTTGTATACGTATAGAATCAACGTATATTATATATAAGGAATATTATTATCAAATGGGGTCTATTTGCTGTATTAGTATATATGTCTCCGTCAAGAATTGTAAGTAATTTTTTCAATAAATCTAAACACAATTGATAATTTTAATTTATGCTTCATTGTATGCATTTGTAATAATTTTACACATACACTTCATATCATGTACTGGTTTTATCAGTCCTTATCATTTTCTAATCGTGTAACAAAAGCAGTGAGAATCTAAAAATTTAAAATGAAGACTGGGCATGGCATAGTCAAACCCAATGCATTTTGATAGGAACGGAAAATAAGTTAGAAACATTTTGGCATTACTGTAAAGGGTAATATATACACAGCCTATATAATAACTATATCGGGAGGAATGGTCATTTTATTTTTGCCCCCAAATGCCCCTAAAAGTGATTCAAAATATTAAAATGTAGCTGTAGGTGAACACCAATTTTAGTACCCCGACAAAGGACATGCGAGAAACAATTTAACTGATTATTTTTATTATGTATGCAAAACTAGACTAAAGGAAAAAAGTGCGACGATGTATAAAAGTTTGTGGCATTTACAGCTACACCAAGATATAAAATAAAGTTAAAATGCTGATGAAAAACTACTGCATAAAGATAAATAAATGACTATATAAATACCGTTGCTATTGCTCCAACCTCCATTGAAAACTCCAATTTTTCTCCTAACAAACTGAAAATTTATTTAAAACTAAATCAATACTTGGGGCTAAATATAGGAGTCACTATAATAACAAGAACTACTTTACAAGAATCAGCAGTGTTCTCAATCTGACTAGTAACAGATAGACTAAGCACGCATGATTTTTATGCAAAAAACTGTGACATTCCCTAAATTAGTTTCAGACAAAATATCCCGGACAACAATATAACCACTTATCCTATGATAGTCTCAAGTTAATTGTCATTATATTGAGTGCATTAAAATACATACTTGAAAACAGTCGGTGGTGGCACAGTTTCTACTTTTCATACGTGTTACATATTCAGGGTAAAAACTAGATGATTATGACGATTATTGCTACAAACTACTGCGTTGAATTGTATTTCATGATACTGTGAGGTTTTAATAGTAAAATAACTTAAATGAACGTAATAGCCACACCGCGCCGAGTCAATCTCATCACACAAAAGTCACCTTTTTTGGCTTAGGAAGGTCGGTAAAAGTTGTCGAGGATACAAATCTGTCGGAAACTAGGATGAGGGTTGGCACACTTTTCAACTAAATAACATTACGTAGATTACAGATCGCTTCATCTAGTACTCTCTTATATCTATTTAAATTCATCAAAGAAAGAGATTAAAAACATATGAGGTTGAGACATCGCTAAGTATACATCCAAAATGGCTTCATCACTACGAATATTCCGACTTCCCATTGTAGTCCACAGACTTGGAAAGATGACGATGAGTACAAACTCCCGAAAAGGTGGCATTGGATTCCTCCGACTACGACCGACTTATCTCAATATCAAACACACCTTCGCTTCCGGAGGTGGTACTGGTGAGGAAAAGGACACTGGTGCTGGAGGAAGCCGTAAAAGTGGTTCAAAATATGGCAGTGGCGGAGGCGGCATCTGGGCAATTCTGGCAGGAGCCGGCGGTGCAGCTAGCTACTACTACTGGGAATCCCTGCAAGAAAGTGGAATCAGTGACGGGATTACAGCTGAAATGCTCGGATGCGACTGCAAGCGAACAATTGTCAGCTACCAAAAAGTATACAACGCCATCGCCAAAATCCTTGAAGAGGATCCCGACTACGATGACGGCTCCTACGGCCCAGTATTCATCCGCCTAGCATGGCACTCCTCCGGTACCTACAGCAAAGAAGACCAAACCGGAGGCTCAAACAAGGGAACCATGCGCTTCGAACCTGAGAGCAAATACAACTCCAACAAAGGACTTGAAATACCTCGCAACAAACTAGAAAAAGTGAAGGAGCAATTCCCCTGGATTTCTTATGGCGACTTGTGGACCCTCGCTGCAGTATGTAGCGTCCAAGAAATGGGTGGCCCAACAGTCCCTTGGAAGGCTGGAAGGTGTGACGGCACATCAAAAGAATGTGCTCCAGATGGGAGGCTTCCAAACTGTGGAGATCCTTGTGCTCAACAAGCCCGAGATATATTTTACAGAATGGGGTTTGAGGACAAAGAAATTGTGGCGTTGATTGGAGCTCATGCCCTTGGTCGCTGTCATGTGGACAGGTCTGGCTTTGATGGGCCATGGACTGCTAGCCCAACAACGTTTTCGAATGGGTTTTACACTGAACTGCTAGGAAAAACTTGGAAGAAGAGGGAATGGGATGGATTGAAGCAGTATGAAGATGAAGAAACGAAGGAGTTGATGATGACCCCGGCTGATATGTCTTTTAAAAAAGATTGCAAGTTTAGAAAGTGGGTGAAAGTCTATGCGGAGGATGATGAGATGTTTAGGGAAGATTTTAGTAAGGCATATAAAAAGCTACTGGAGGTGGGAGTGCCTTTTCCGGAGGATGCTACTGATATGATTCTCAAAAGCACAAAATAAAGGCTTACTTTTTAAATGACAGGCAAACTGTACTATGTATTATCTTACTAAACGATTAACACAATCATAATCACACGGTAAATAAATAAATAAAATGTTGAGTGTTGAATATTAGCAACAATTAATTGACTACTGTCTTCAGGGTTAGGAATCATTTCGAAATTAAAATAATCTAGCAAATTATACACCTTCTTCCACGCTTCTTTATCTTCTTCTGAACCTGCAATGAAATGAAATGAGTTTACAATCAATATATTTGCGCTTCAGCTTCATAAAGAAATCATTTTTCATAAATTCTTTGGGGAATTGAGTAATTTTTATACCTGAAGAGCAGCCCTTGTAGCAGTCTCAAACACTTCTTGAACCCCTTCCTTCGTCTTTGCTGAGCACTCTAGATAAGCATAAGCACCAATCTTTCCAGCCATTGCGAATCCCTCGTCAAACTTTACAGGTTCCTGCTTCGACTTGGCCAGCTGGGCAATGGTCTCTGGGTCAGTGCGAAGGTCCTTCTTGTTACCAACTAAGATAATGGGAACGTTAGGGCAATAATGCTTGACTTCAGGGCTCCACTTCTCCAGCACGTTTTCGAGGGAGTCAGGTGAATCAATGGAGAAACAGATTAGCATCACGTTCGTATCGGGATAGGAGAGGGGGCGGAGGCGATCATAATCTTCTTGTCCGGCAGTGTCCCAAAGGCCCAGTTCAACCTGAGAAGAAACAAATTGTTAAGAAACAGTAATTGGTAATAATTATAAGCCGCAATGGAAAAGATAAGAAAGGCCACCTGTTTTCCATCTACACTGATGTCAGCCACATAATTCTCGAACACGGTGGGCACATAAAACTCTGGGAAGCGGTCCTTGCTGAGGACGATGAGGAGGCAAGTTTTCCCGCAGGCACCATCACCTACAACCACCATTTTTTTGCTGATTGTAGCCATTCTTTGTAATTTTCAATTTTATTATCAATTGTAGACGTGGGACGAATAACTACCTGGCGAATAGTAACTACGCGCAACTTTGTATTTTTTCAACAATTTATTTCCGAAACAGAAAAAATGGAATTCTCCGCCTGTTAACGGACACCTTACGTACAATAATAAAATGATTGTAAATCATAAGAAACGTAGCTGACTACGACTTTAAATCAAGAGTAGAGAGTAGAGTGTGTATGCAAATTTGCATTGATAGTTTCATGTGAATCCGCTCTAAGCAAATGATCAGTATTGTGCCGCACTACCCACCATACGGATGGCAAACATGTCTAAGACACTAAGACGAATAAGTGAGCAGATAATGATGTCTTAGTAAGCCTTGGAATTGGAATTTGTTAAGGCATGTTTAGCAAGTTTATGGAGAAGTGAGAATAGGGCGTCTGTGTCCGTCCGAGGCTCACTGCTACATTTCAAAATGGAATATATTATCAAAATAGACTATATTATCCTCTTGCGGAATCAAATATAAGTTGTTTTATTTAGCATTAGTTTTCCTTCGACGAATTTGACCATCTTTCATACGATGGGTCTATTTTTAAGTGAATGGATGAAGTATACTTTGGACCTCGAAATTTTTTAATTTGAATAATAGAATTTGACACACATTTAAAAAAAAATCTGACCGAGTGATTTTTCAATATCAAAAACGTTTCTCGTTCGGCAAAGTACGTTTAAATCAACAGCAGTTAACGATTAAAAGTTCAAAAGCTGCGTCTTTACATTTTACAAGGATTTGTTCCTTTAGTAAAATTTTAAATTTTCCATTTTCAGGAAACAAAAAAGTTGAATCTATCATGACTATCGAGACTATCATGAACAACTCGGATTCAGAATAAACGAAATTTTCATGATCTGCTCACAAGCCTCGTCTCATTCTTAATAGTTGCCACCTCTTCTGTAGGTCTACAAGCATGCTTTAGGACGATAGTTTTAAATTTCCCACCGATAGCGTTTGAACAGGCTCAAAAGACTGTCTGAATGAAGTTCTTGTAGAAGTCAATATGTATGTAAAATTTGGTATAAATTGCCTGTAGTATGTAGCCAGGAGAGTGCGGACAGACAGACGGACTGACAGACAAACGGGTGAAATCATAGCTTGTAGAATTAACATTCGGCTATATAATATCGTTGTTCTTAAAAACGGTTTCCCTGCTAAAATAAGTTTTCGCAGTCGGATAAAAATAAAAATTATGAAATTAGAAAATCGCCAGGTAGTTATTCGCCACACGTCCACAATTATATTATGATAGATAAATGAGAAAAGTTGAAAGTCACAAGTTACACTTCTAACTTTGAACTAAACTAGAAACTAATGACTTCACATTCAACACTTTGAGTTCAAAACATTGAACATATGACGAACCACAAACCTGAAACCGATCAACGATTCATTGATAAAAGGTTGTGTTCAAAAAAGTGAAAGTTTTAAAACCTGAACAAATACTTGAAACTGACTGCTGACACAACAAAACAAGATAAAAAGAATAGCACAACAAAACGACAAGCATAAACCAGGTGCGCAAACAATTAAACAGTACGGAAATGTATTGGGTGGGATTCGGGTTTTGGATTTGGCAAATCTCACTGTGCCCCGAAGGCTTTCAAGACACATTTTCGCTAGTCACTGCACTAGTAAGTAGACAAATGTGCGTATGATGGATATGGATGGGTAGACGATTACGTAAAACGAGGTACTTGTTAATAATTTATAATTATAATTGAATTTAGTAATTTATTAACAAGAGAAGAGAATCAAACATGGATACGATCGAAACATTAAATTAAACTACTTATAATTTATGTAATTTGGACAACTTCCTAGTAAAATAAAAGGTACAAACATTCAATTCATAAGTTCACATAAATTACTAATTTCGCTAACAAAAACAAAAATTTTGATCCCACAAAATAACGAAAAAAATATAAATAACCGAGTCATTAACTCAGGCCCTGGCTACAGGTGACAGCGGTTGCGGAGCTGAGCCGTAATAGGTAATTTTGCTTACATCACACGAATTACGAATGAATACAGACTCTAGTAGTCACTGTCATCATCTTCAACGCCAGAATCTATCTTCAGGATTAGTTTCTTGAACTGTGGAAAAATATCAGAATAAATGCAAAAATCATAAATGTTTGATTATTACCAAGCAAATAAATATTTCATAATCTAAACCAATTCTTAAATAATCCATTTTTATTCAGATTTGATCTACCTGCAAAAATTGCTTTATAAGAGCTTTACCCCTTTCTGAGGTGAACCCGGTTGCAGATGATAACCTTCGCTGGTTTAGGTACTCTAAAACGGCCTTAGGATTGAACAGTCCAGAATTATTTCTCCTCTTCACTGATCTCTCAAGCGCTTTGGAGCTATTAGAAGGAGAATATTCCCTAATCTGATTATCACTCAGCCCATAAACATTTATCAAATGTTCTTTCAAATTGAGTAACAGCAAAATTCCTTGAGAAGCATTTATATAATCTTCAAACTTCTTGGTATCTTCCTGAGGGATTCTTTCAGCTAGACGCTCAACACATTCATCTTCACCGTCATCATCATCATCATCACTATATTCATCTTCATCCATTTCATCATAGCCGTCCAACTCCGACTTACAATGAGGCGAAAGCAAACTCTCCTTAAAAGACTGAACTATTTCAGAGCCATTAATCGAAATTACGGTATCCAATTGATGAACTATGTACATCGGCTCGTCCACCACTTGATAAGGAAAATGAGCCAGATTATCTGCAAAATAGAGCAAGTCAGGAAGCCTTGTTTCAAGGTGATCATGATGATTCTCGTCAAATTGCTTTAGAAGAGATGACGCCATTCCTCTTCTTCCAGTTTTTGTTGACCTGAGCAAAGAATAAAGGAATCCAATCAGCGCGGAAGGTGCTTCCTTTTCTCTAACGATGAAGCCTCGAACTAAAGCGGGATTTGAATCGGAATTGGAACTAGCTAGCAACCGCTGCAACACCAAACTCTGGCGAATCCCGTTGAGCCCTTGACTCTGCAGAAACTGTGGATACTTTTTCCATATCTCTTGGAGTTGCTTATCAGCCACCGTGGCTACTCCTTGGTCTTCATCAGTGCTCATGCTAATCAAGTACGGAACAATCTGAATGGGATAAACTAGACCTTGACGTAAGATCAACTGGATAAGCACACTTGCTGAGCGACGAACAGCAACGTTAGGGTGAAGATAAGATTCTAAAATCTCCTTGAGATAGAGCTGAATGATGGTGGAAGCCATCCCACTTGTCTCCCCGTTATCATCTCCCATTTCCTTGATGTTGTCAATTTGTGTCCACTCTGAATCCTGTCGAATTAGCCGTTTTTCCTCCTCTGTCAAGTAGAGCTGGATATTTAGCAATATCTGAATTTTCAGGCTGTCTTCTTTGGTGTTGGTAACAGTACTTAAAAGAATTCTTTTATAAATCTTTTTCAAATCGGAGCCAAGCATGAAGTCATAATGTCGCACGCAAAAATTTCCTATAGCTTGGATTCCCAAATATTGGAAATCTCCAGTTGAATCGCCGTCCAAGAACAATAGTTCAGCAAATATTTGCTGGACAATGTCCGGCTGAAATTCAAAAAGTGGACGTTAGTTATAAGAAATACACTTTTGCAATAAATTGTTAAGATTTGAATACGAAACTGCTATTGAAATGTTGCTGTACTCACCGAATAATCACTACCATATACATCTGCTGATGTGAAATTGAAATAGCGACAAAACAATCCACTCGTGAAAATAGCACGTCGAAGTTGAGGACGATGCTGAGGGAGGAGATCCAAGGGATTCTCTCTCATTAGTTTTGTCTGGGTTGTTAAAAATTCTGCAACGGTTCAGTTATACATTAGATCTTATCAGTTATCACTAATACTAATATCACTTATCATTTATATCAAATATAGAGAGATTTTGTTTAAAAATTATAATATTTTTCTTACCATAAAGTTTTCGAAAGCAGTCACGTATCAGACTGTAGTTCCTTGTCATCTTATTTACGACAGCTCCAAGACAAGCCATACAACTTTCAATGACATTTCTGTCATTCTTGAAAATAAGCTTCACACAATCCTCCTCAACCTGGGCAAGAAACGAATCCGCAGGATTAACCATGAGAGGCACAACCAGCTCCAATATCGACGCTATATTTGAAACGGCTTGGAGGTCAGCACTGTTTTGACAGCGGAGGCTCAAGTATCCCTCCAACGTTGTGGCGTGAGTTATAAGCAGTTGTGGTCTAACTTTAGCAAACAGGAAGAGAGTGGCAGCACACGCTAAGAAACGTTTTGATGATGCTGATGAAGAAATTGCTGTAGTCAACGTAGACTCAGTCTCTTCTTCTTCAATCCTCAGGACATGCTCCACAAGACAATCAACAATCTGCTTCGACGCCTCCAAAACCGCTGGCGGTGGCTCACAATTTAGGATTTTCTGACGTCCACGCATACTTTCCTTATTATCATCGTTTGGCTTGAACAAACTGGCTAAAAGCTGTTCCAAGAAATCCAGTCCAACTTTCTCCGAAGATTTAACAACATCCGTTATATTTGAAACTTTTGACAATAGTCTTTCATTTCCATTGTCATCTGAAGAACGGACTGGGGTGAACCACATATTTTGAAAAACTTGCATGACGAGTTTACGAACTCCCTCTTCGTCATTTACTCTCCTAATCATTTTCACACAGATCTCTGGAATCTTCTGAATGTTGGGGAGTTGGATGCAAATATCCCTAAGGATTTTGATCACCCTTTTTCTCACGCTGACTCCCGTATCTAATATGCGCTCGGAAAGCTTGTCGTAATACTTGTCAATGAGATTGGGACAGGAGAGAACGTATTTCCCAACGAGATCCACTGCCGCCTCTCGAACTGACGTTGATTGATCTAGGAACGAGTTGTGAACCCAAATTTGCATATCATTTCTTGCAAGCACCGAAGGATCCGCTTCTACTACCATCGTGAGACAACGTAGCCCCTTGGTTCTGATCGCCACTGTTGTATCCATTGAAAATCTTAGAATTCGAATGAGAAAAAAGTCAAAACTTGCTGTAAATGGTCTTTTTGAGGATAAATAACGGGTCAGGAGCTCGACACTTTGATAATCAAGAAACGTCTGAGCCATTTCGATTTTCCGAGGGGTGAAGGGTTCAGAAAGCAACTTGATTTTTCCAAGAAGAAACTTCTTTCTATTGAACGCCAATTTACTGATGATATTGTCTGCTTCCTCTTCAGTTTCGTCAATGGCTTCTTCATCATCATCATCATTCGAGTAGGAACTTTCTCGCCTTCTCCTTTTCTTCCCTCCTCTAACTCCTATCTCTCGCTTTCTCTCGATTTCAGTAGATGCTCCTTTCCACCAACACGCAATATGAAAGTGTCTAGCGTGCACAAGAGCAGGATCAGATCGCCCCTGAATAGCAAGATAATCTAACAAAATTCTTTGAAGGTACTCTACTTTTTCTTCTTCCGATTCAAACTCAGCGTTTTCAACAAAGCAATCCTCCTCTCTTTTCCTCACATCTTCGATAATCTTATCAATACTTTCCATTTCTGCTTGAGCCCCCACCACATCCTTCCTCAGCCTGGCAGCTGCAACCCCTAAATATTCCAACGAAGCAACTCTCATTGGAACGTCCAGTCCTTTGTTCTCCAAGTATTTTACAAGCAGGTTTCCAAGTAAAGAAAGACAGAGCTCTGCAGCAGGCCACTCTGGTTTGTTGACGCAGGAGAGTAAATCTTGAAGGAAGTTTTGGAACAGAATTTTGTAATCACAGTCAAACTCCGATTTCTTCCCACATTTGCTAAGAAAGGAGGATAGGAAGTGGCCTGCTGTGTTGACAGCTGTGTCGAATTTCCCTGAAATTAGTATATCCTTTTCAGGGTAAATTAACATGTCTTCTTCGTCTCCTTTATGGTCGATGATTACAGATAACTGATCAGGAAGGAAAGTTACGCATTGGATCAACTGCAAAACCAACGCCGTCAGCATTTGAATGTTTGCTCCTGGAGAAAGTTTGAATGTGCGTAAACTCCGTTTGCTGGTTGGAAGTCGGGCTACGGAGGCTAATATATCGTCAAGCAGAAGTCGCCTGTGATTTCCATACTGCGTGAATATTCCAGTGACTAATTTCATCGCTGAAAACTGAAGTTGTGGTACGTTCTCAACGAAAAATGGTGCCACCCCGAGACTGGATAAATGGAGGACAGTGCTATCCGTTAAGATTTGAAGGTGAAGCAACTCAGCCAGAAGCCCTACTATTTCGTGGAGTTTTTGGTAGAATGAAATCAAATTCTTGCTTTGTGCTCCGGGAGTGTTTATTACTCCAGCCTTCTTCTTTTGTGGTGTATTATTTTTTCCTTTGGTTTTCATATTCACTCTGTAAACCGGGTCAAATGCAGGAAAAATTGTGTTTTGTAGTTGAGTCTTCGTAAATAAAACTACAGACTCGATAACTCCTTCTAGATAAACCCTTTTTGGCATGTTGGGACTAGTTAAAATGTGGAGGGCAGTGAGACAAGATAAGATTCCTCTTGACAAACAATCAATTGCATGTTCAATCCGATTCTGACTTTCCTTCCCATTCTCATCCTCCTCATCTTCACTTTCAGCGTGAACATCCCCAGCTTCAGGCATAGGCATCCCCTTCACTTCGCATCCATCTTGAATGTTCCTCTCCAAAATGTATAAAAGCTTCACAACTTTGTCACCTTCCAATGCCTCCATTTCATTAAGATCTTTGAGTTTAGCTGCCTCAGAACAAAGCTCCGTCAGTTGAGATTTGGAGATGAGTACGTCATAGTGGAGTAGGTTCTCATCATCAACATCATCATCATCTTCAAAATCATCTTGCTGATCCACATTCTCCTTTAGGCCTTCAAGGATGACGTTCATAAGAATTAGGAAGCGGTGGTACGAACTGCTACGACCCCTGACTCCCAAGTCCTCGAAGGATTCAGAGCTTTGCTGATGCTGGCTATCAACGCGACGAATTTTCGGTTTTGGAGCATCATCTTCTGAGTCTGAGGAAAGCTCAATGCATTTAATTGAAGGGCCTGAAGGGGAAGGGGGAGTTGCCGGATGGACTAACCTCGCTAGGTTGATCACCGGCAACTGGTCCTAAGGAACACCAATCATACAACATACAATTAACAATACGAAGACGAATGACCAATAACCACGGATGACGGTTGGCGAGTATCTGAAAACTGAACACTGAAAGAATGAAGTTATTTTTAGCAGTTAAGTTAAGTTGTCAGTTACCAGTTACGGTTGATGGGGTACTTACAAACAATACAACAGCGCGCTCCTTTAACTCTTCCTTCGGCTGTTCGAATTTCTCCATCCGATTCGGCGGTTCAACACTTAAACACTCAATTTCAGAACTATGGGACTCGTCATCTGTTGTCATCTTCAAGTTTCAGCCGTGCGTGAGGATTAGTCATTAGAATTCAAATGGTGAATGGGAATTTTGAACCAGTCAACAACGTGAACACATTTAACTTTCCGTGATCAGTGATCTATCTTCAATCAATCGTTCTTCAACTGTAAATAAAATAATTGGTATTTGTAATCAGTTTAATTAAATGCGTTAAAAACTATGAACTATGAACTAGTCAAACTTGGATGTTGGAATCAAAAAATCAAGCTGTTTGTGTGACTTGGAACTGGCTAAACACACAAATTACAATGACAAACTATCAACTATTTGGGTGATGGGTGACATTTACCTCTTTCAATTCACTATTACCAATTACTGATTACATATCACAAATTCAAAATTTGAAATTTGACCAATTCCCATTTAACCACTTTCACATACAACATATTCTGTATTATGAGAATTAAAAACATTGAAAGGCATTGAAATAAAATTATTACCCATTGTTTACTGTCTAGTCACTAGTATCCATTTATTTATGAAATAACTAAAAGCTGAAGTTGGAAGTTGGAAGAAGTCAGATGTCAGAAGTCGAGTTCGACGGACTCGGGCTGCTGTATTATTACTATACGAAGAATTGAACGATAAATATGAAAAACACAAAAGAAAAGAGTTGACCTTGACGAAAAATGTAGTTTAGTCTCTACACTAAAAGAGTTGAAAAAACATCAATCTCATATGTAGTTGCTATTGATAACAATTTGTGATTTGATTTGATGATGCAGACTGCATCATGCAGTGTTTGTTTAGAAGTAAATCTGCAATCCTTTGTTCCAAGTTCCAACTTTGAGTTTGCCTCATTCAGTTTCCTATTTTTTATACTCAATTGCCTTCAAAATACGGCGTTACCCCGGTACCCACCAACAAGTGACAGTGACAGTCTCGTACTTGCCGCATTAGAAATATTAGGATGTCATTTTGTCATTGGCAATATTTACCATTTACATGAAGCTGCAAAAAATATTGGTCTGCCTGCCCATTGGAAATCTTTCCGGGACGTATCCTACCTGGCTTTAAGAGCGGAGCTTATTTGTTTAAGTGAAAAGTAAGTTCCCGATTGAAATTTTGAAAAATACTACTCCCAGTTATAGAGAATTTGCTCCTCTATCTATT
>JAANSM010002034.1:0-16196 GCA_036850725.1 Orchesella villosa
TGAGACTTCTGATTGTGATGAGGAGGACGTGGACGGTTGTTGTTGTTATTGAAAGTTGGAAATGACAGGAAAACAGGATACTTATACAAAATGTTTATATATGCTACATGTAATATTTGTATGCTGATTTGAGTCTGTTTTCTGTTTCCATATACCCAAATCGGCATTCCACATCCGTGGGGTATTTAATCGCATTTATTGTCAACTGTACATCATGAATTTGACGAGGTTCCTCGCTGGCACTTTCCGTTAGATCTTCCTTGTCGAAATACCGAGTTGTCTCCCAATTGTTTTTTCATGTTCACTATAATTTGCTTCTCTACGCTTTTGTATCGACAATCGACGCACTATATATATTAACATAAGAGTAGAAGCATCGCATAAGTAAAATACTTACGATTAGTTATATAATGTTATATCCAGATATGGAGCCGCATTAAGAATAATTTAGACGTAAATTGCTAAACTCATTTGAAGAGGATGCTGCTGCTGGTGACAAATCCATTTTCCCAGTTCCGAGTCCCGCGATTGAATTACCACACGACATAAAACTTTTATGCTCTACAGTAGTGTCTTCCACAACCAACCCACAAGTCTCCATTCACTCCAGCAGTAGCTAGGATATATATTACAACAAAAGGAACTTGTATCACATTACAAAGTATAAGAAACGAAGGACGAAACGTCTCACGACGCTGACTACCATTCCTTTCAAGCTTATTATTACATTATCCCGATCTAAAACAAAACGTGACAAGAGACATGATATAGGACATAGGACTGATAGTCTTCTCGTTAATATCATGTTGTCTACTACGTTCTACATGTGTTTGATGTGGAAAAAGGGAGTCTGGTTTTCAAAAGTAGCCATGAGTTCGAGTCTGATGACTTGATATTATTTGAAACTTGATCCCATTGTTTTTAGTAAATGATATCATGTTTTCTCCGGAAGCAAATTATTCCTTAAAAACCCCATATGCCATCGTTATAGAGAGAACATTAATTAATAGGACTATAATGCTGATGTTGAGTTATGTGTATTCCAATTTCCTGTAGATTTTA
Organism: Orchesella villosa; assembly: GCA_036850725.1. NCBI lineage: Eukaryota > Metazoa > Arthropoda > Collembola > Entomobryomorpha > Orchesellidae > Orchesella > Orchesella villosa. The sequence goes on from JAANSM010002034.1 coordinate 1,063, forward strand.
CAGTGTATCTTGCATCTCGCACTACTTTCTTTGTTTAATGTCTGGATAATTGCAACGTAACATAGAAAGGAAGTCATTATGGTCCAAAAAATGTTGTCTAAGGTCGGTAATGATGCTAGATTTTTGCAAATAGAACAGTTATTTTAGAGTAAAAAATAACGCCAACATCTTCCTTCCTCCCCCTACCATTCTCATTCCTGTTTTGTAAAGCCTACGTACTTCCTTCAACCTACAAAAAATATACTCTCAGTCTCGTTTATTCTAGCTAAGCTCCAATTCGCACACTGTTACCGCCAGAAGCCAAGCATCATACAGAAACAGAATCCATTTCCATCATTGTTTACTCAGCAGAAGTCTTCCCATTCTGTTTTATCATCCCAAACCTACTTGCCCTTGCCTTGCCTCGCCTCACCTCATCTCTTCCTTGTCTTTGTAAGAGGAGAGAAGCCAAGGAAATAGGAAACCTCATCAAGACTCCGGCAGTTCCTTGAATAATTATCCAGAACATCATGAAATGAATATAGCCTCCATCATTTTTAGCACAAATGGTAAACACGACACACGACAACTGAGAGAGAGAGATAGAGTACACGTCAGATACCCATATTATACAAAATAGTGTCAAGAGGCTCAGGCAAAGAGCGGAAATCCATTCACAGGAGAGGAGGGTACAAATACAAACAGATACGAAAATGAAGATCTATATCATATTCTCATCATCATCAAGACAATATGCAAAGCTACATTTTCGTATTTCTTGTCATAAGTTGTAAGCTTTTACCTCTCTCCTCGGTGCCGTCTCCTTTCATTCATCTTTTGTCCCTGGCGTGTGTGTATCAAGGTGCTTACGTCTTCTTCTACTCTTCCTGAAATTACTTGCTTTACCTCTCCTCTTTCTCTCCTGTGTTTGTCATAGTCTCCAGAATGAGATTTCATTAAAAGTGAAGTGAGCCGTAATCCTTGCAATCAGATTTTGAATAGGAAAGGGAAAATCACAATTTTGGAGAGAATAGCTACTTTCTTGAAAGACGTGACGTGGCACACTCGCATACAAAATAGAAGGGAATATGAAACTCTTGTAATTTCCCTATCATTTAACTCCTTTTTATTGCTACCGCGCTCCGTATTCTCGCGTGTTGCTGTTGCTAGTAAGAAAATATAGACAAACTATACCATCTTGCAGGAACTATCTTCGATGTAGATCTGTAGATGTTACGTTACATCATTCTTGTGAGAGAAAGAGACGCTGTAGGACCTGAGAACAGACAAAGAAACGTAAGCAAGAAGAGGAAACGGAAAGAATAAGACGTGAAATGAGATATTTTGCTTTCTCTTTGCTTTTCATTTCGATTGGTCCATTATGTTTTTCTTTTGTGTTGCTGTCTCGAGTAGTATGTGTGCTTTGCCCATTTTTATCCAAATGTCCCATTTCATCGGAGACATAATGGTGGGGAACAATATAGTTGATGGCAGTTTTCGCAAATGAATGAGATTTTACATCCGTTCATTCAAGATGTTGCTTCCTTCTCCAGTGTTCAGTTGAATAGAATGTTTCAAGCATTATTCTAGCCAGATGATGATGAATAGTTTGAGCCATACATATAGATATAACATTGTATAATGGTCAGCTGTCGTAGCTTTTTGTTCACTATAATTGTGAGGCTGACTTCGAATCTGACATTTTAAAATGACCCCTTTCTTTTCCACAACATTTATGTAAGTTTGTTCTTTATCTCTCATCTTGGTGAAGTAATTCGATAATAATCACAGCGTAATTAGAATTATATACACTCATTTACGTTGAATATAACAAAAAAGGGTACATGAAGACGATATTTATAGGTCTCAATTTTAAGACGGTTAAATGTAATGCGTAGTTTAGCGTCTCAATGAAATAGTATCTTTATAGTATGATTTTATGTGTATAAAAAATAGCCTCAATATTTTATTTCGTGTTCAAGAAACGAACGTACATAATACGTTCCACAAGGTACTGAGCATTCCGTATATAAGTTGTCCTAGTTGTACCCTTTCGTGTGTCCATTTCAAGTCCTGTTCTTTACGCACCAGTGCCAGTTGTCCAGAAAGAGAAAGTGGCAGACCTGGCACTTATATTGCTCTTACATCGGATGCCATTCACAGAAGACTTTCACTCAGCAACTTTTCATTCATTCTACTGCATTTTCTGAATGTATTGAGAAAATGGTACAGAATTAAAAGCTTTCATTTCACGTTCCTTTGTTTGTAACGTCCTAGTTGACTTTGACAAAGATTCTAAGCCATTTTCTTTTTGCAGCTCTGAATGCAAACTCTTTCTACGTCTTGACTTGTTAACTAAAATCTACCCCATGGAATTTGGAATGTTACTTCGTTTATGTAGACATATAAAAGCTGGAACCTTACAGTTCCACTCTCATCTCAACATCAGCATTCTCGTCTCCCATCAATCTTGTTCAAGCCCATAAAAAAGAGTTGAATGAAAAGGACAAAATGAGTCTAGTTATTGCAAGTAATTCCTCTGTTCCATTTCCCAAAACCACATAAACCCACAAACCAAACCATACTTTTGTATGTTTTTGGCCAATAAATTAAAGTTCAAATTAAGTGGCAACCAAATATCAATCGATAAGCTCGACATTTAAGGTCGAAAGTCAGTGAGAACGAGAACGAATTGTTGGTTTGAAAGTGGCTTGTTTTGTGTGAGCTTCACTTAAAATGAATGACATTTCCAAGTATTCAGGCGTTTTTTGTTGCAATAAAATCTCTGTTATTGTGATACAAATACAAGTGCACACATGTATTCTGGCACGATTACTACGCTGTACACTTGACTAGGAAAAGGGAGGGGGAGTAGGTATCCTTTCGTGACAGTGAAGGAACCTCGTTTACCCCTCCAAGGGCCATAATGGCTCATAAATCAGGGGAAACTTAGGAATTTCTCTCGGTCTCCTGTGCTCTCTCCATTGAATATAAATATGTTCGGATCGCTTCACACGTGTTCCAAAACTGGGAGAGGATTAGAACTCCAAAGCAGCGCTTCTTCCTTGCAACTATCATAATTCAAAAGTATCATTTTGGGTTGAGCTCAGCTCAGCCCTTTCGTTTCTCCCTTGAAACAGTTATAGGTATTTATTTTGCATGTGAAAGGAAAAGGGCAGAGCGATGAACAAGATATCCTTTGACTCTCTCTCTCTCTCTCTCCTTAAAACATATAGAAAATCCATTCTAAAATAAGGTATGTAACCTCTTCTCATGAGAATTCCCATCCATAAAAAGTCCCCTTTCTCCGCCGCGCGTTCTGGTTCCCTAGTCCCATTCTAAATCATCCACACGAGAAAGTAGCAGCGTTAGCTCCACGAAGGAGAAGAAACTATATATGCTCTTTCCTTTAACGGAAAAAGTTTTTAGCAAAAGTTGCAAAAAATATTGTCGATTCAATATAGAACGCTTTTCTTCCCTGTTGTTTGTTTGTACATCACTTTCTTTCTCTTTTGCGAAATGGACAAAGAAAACGAAAGTCTTTTATTCTGAATATTCCCCCACGGAAAGACATGATATGAGTATAATATTACCCTTTTCTCAAAATAATATACACGGCAATATTTACCTTAACTTCTTGTTGCAATGTTATATTTTCAAAATATCTTGTTCCACTTCCAATTTTCAAACTTTTCCTACACGTTTTATGTTCTATTTGTAACAAAAGGAATACACTACAAATACAATACATTATCGCATCGAATATCGCGTGTTGTGCCCATATTTAGAAAGGAACCTGCCGCTTTATATATAATACCACAACACAAACATCCACTCCACGGTATACTCCAGGTTATTTTCGGAGAAGTATGACGGAGAAGTGGTGGTTATTGGTTTGGCTCTCCAGACATCAAATAATGAATCAATACACGGTTATATTGTGCTCTCTCTTGAAATAGAAAGTTTTCCTTTGCAGTGGTAATTTTTCGGCGAATTTTCCCCAATAAAAAATGACTATTTGATATATAGATGATAGATCACAGGATTTTCACATGTACAAAAAACATTACAAAACATGATTGAACTTTTTCCATTTCTTTGTGATCGTTGATCATCCAATTTTTCTGCCCTTTCTCACATTACTTACAACTTTCCTGTCAAAGAATATTGTATTGTATATTTGTATATGTTGTTCAGGTGAACAAGTGGTGGTCGTGCCAAAAAGGCAAATATTTGCAATTCCACTGAATCCTTCAAAACCAAATGCTATCTGGGCAAAGGCATGGGTGGGTAATGAAAGAACTCCAACCGATACAGAGTTTTTGTGAATTGTGAACTATATATAAGTATGTTTAAAGATCTTAAAATTTCAAAGAAAAAGAACGTCTATATACCAGTACATTTGCATTTGTATATTTTATCCGGAGAATGTTGCTACTGCGAAGGAACAAAGATATTGGGTTAGAGAGAAATTTTCAAAAGTGAATTAGCAGAAATAATTTTAAAAGTCTAACTTTAAATGACATGTATATAAATAGCAGGATATGACATAAGGGTAAGTGTGCTTGACGTTGACTCTAGTCAAAATGCCTGTACAAAGTACAAAGGCACAAAAAGTCAAAAGAATTTTAAAGAAATAGTTTTTACGCTTGTTGACAACTTTTACCCCTGTTGGATGTGGTTTATTTGTCAGAGAAGTGCAAAACGTAGGTTGAGTCGAGTGCCGAGTGCTGTGAGAAGAATGCTAAATAGATTTAGTTTGAAATGTTCTTCAAAGCGAACAGACCACACACACATACATATAGTCGCACTACTGCACATCCAATAAATCTGAGCTAATTAATCAAACTTTGGAAATGGAAGGTGACAATGCCAATGACAAGGGTTACTGATAGTGAATGGAAATGAATTGGGCTTACTAATCTAATACGAATACAACTCCTTTTAATTTTGCTCCACTCTTCTCTATTTCAGGAAGGAAGGAGATAGCATCAAGCATCAAAACACCCTAATTTGATAGTCAGTTCACGAGGAAAACATCTGAATTGATATATAGTGGAGAGCTCATTCCTCATCATCAATCAAGAGCAGACAGTTTCTTTCAAATTAAAGAATCATCAACCATGATGCCACTACACACTCGTTTGCAGCGGAGCGACACAGCAATGTCGCAAACGCCACCACCCCGCCCTCGAACTGGTAGACGTCTCAGTTTACAACCGCAGCCCACGCTCCATCCCAGTTTGTCCCCACCTTCATCCTCCCGTCTAAGGAGATCACCAAGTCCCACTCCGCCGCGGGCACGTACTGCCGCCAGCACGCCCACCAAAGCCCCAGCTAAGTTGGGCTACAAAATTTTGATGCTGGGATCAGCCAAGGTGAGAATTATTATTGGATTGCATAGAATATGAAATGAATAAGCTTTTTGGTTGTGCTTGTGGTATCTGGTGTCTCTGGAGGAAACAAGATGAGAGATATCATTTCGGATCTGATTTTGAATTGAATGCTAATGAACTATACCCATACTACACTCTTCTATGTGATTCTATGTGTGTTCTTCTCTGTATCAATTCAGGTGGGGAAAACTTCAATAATCCAACGGTTTCTGTATGACTCATTCTGTCCAAAGTATCGGAGGACGATTGAAGAGCTTCATCGTGCGGATTTCCCAATCGGAGGAACATCTCTGACTCTGGATATTATGGATACTGGGGGCTCCTATGAGTTTCCTGCTATGAAGACTCTCAATATTGCTTCATCCAATGCTTTCATTCTCGTCTATTCCATTGAGGATGAGAGCTCCTTTGATGAGGTAAGAGATAATATGATACGATACATAAAGATATATGCTGTGTTCTATGTTTTGTGAGGCAATTCACAGGATATAATATACTGTCATTTGAGCTTCCTCTTTACATTGAAATGCTCATATAAGTGAAGACATATACCTTTATATAACATAAGTATTAGTTTGGTAGTGTTTTGTACAGTGTATCTTGATGCTTGGTGAATTGTAGTTTAATTGGGGGCTTTTGTAAAGTGAGAAATTTTATGCTTCCTTGTGTATCTTTCCAGATCCTCATATTACGCAACCAGGTGGTCCAATCTAAAGGTGAGGCAATACCCCTTGTTGTAGTTGGGAACAAAACTGATCTGGAAAGTCGCACGGTGGATGAGCGGAGGGCGGAAAAGATTGTCACCAAATGGAAGCATGGTTATGTGGAGTGCTCAGCCCAGACTGGAGATCATGTTGTGGATGTTTTCAAAGAGCTCCTTAATCAAGCCAAGGTCACGTACAGTCTCAGTCCAGCGCTGAGGAAGAGACGACAATCATTACCTGGTAATAGTAGTTTTAAGTTTTCCGTAAACACTCATATTCCTATTGCTTTTCCGGTATTTCTCAAAAAATCTCCAGTTCACTGCTCCTGAATAGGACGATGCATTCATCTCATACGTCAGCAGATTTAGGGTTTCATTTGCAACCTAAAATCGATGAATAAACCCTTTAATGTGTGACTGTTGCAGAATACAAAACAAAATCTTTCATTTTCTGCCATCAATGGCAAAACCAAAGATATTTTTAGGACTACTGTAAACAGTCAGGAAAAGCACAGGAAGCCAGTATATCGTCATATGACCAGCCGCACGTTTTAGTTTGCTCCAGATGAAGGAATTAAGCACGTATAAGCATATATATAATATAGCAGCAGATGGCTTGGTTTTGATTCGAATAGAAAAGATTACATAGACCACCTACGCTTGAAAAACAACCATGCTCCTGAAGGCTTCCGTCAAAAACAGTTTTTGTTATTCAAGCTAAGCATCATGGACATACTTAATGAAGATGGAGACACGCACCATGCTGATGATGATGATGATAAAACGCTTGATCTAATAAGAAATGAGAGCACAGCAAGATAAAAGCTAAAACACTCGGAGGAAATCTTTTCGAGGAGGAGGAAGATATGGAAGAGTCTTATAATTACCAAAGTTTGAGATATCAGATACCATTAACATTCCATCATCATCATCAGCAAAAAACAACACAACACGCTTAGCTCCAAACAAACAAGATCTTCTAAAGATAAGAATGCAGGACGCAGAAATTGATAGCTATATACAATATGATATGATAAAGATGATGAAGATCATCTAATATATCATTTTATGGCTTGGCTTCATACTACGCGAGGCTTAAATGTTCATGAAAAAGATAAAAATAGCTATGCATAGGTATAATGAGGTGATTTGTGCCTTTATGATGTGAATTATGGTGGTATAAGCTAAGCTACGTCTTTGACTCCAATATAATGATTATTTTATGACTGGTGAAGAAAAAACTGCGTAGAAAAATTTAATAAAGCTGCCCATTCCAACGTTTGTAACATGGTCTCATTAAGTGGAATATGTGATGAAGGAATATCTCATTTTTATGCAGGTGGAGTGGCAGGATCAGGATCATCATCACATGGGAGCCAACCTTCACCTCCTCAATCGGTCCATGTACCCACAGCAGCCCAACTTGCTGCGTTGAGAGATCGGCACTCGAAGAGAAATTCGTGCGTTATCTCCTAGAACGGGAATCCACTCCAACTTGTGACTTGAGGCAAGACACACACATACATCTCTTCAACCTTCATATATAGTTTACACCAGGAAGATTTGGGAGTGGGGGTGGGGTCGTGGTACAATCAAGTGATGATGATGCTCGACTTTTTGAATAAAAATTGTGTATTATAATATCTACTGCGTTGGGGTACGGTAAAGGTAAGTCCTGTAGTAAATAGGAAATAACTTGAGTGCTGTGTAATATAGCATATTTTACTTTTTTTGTCATCTCAATAGCTTAGGCCATAATATAGACTATAACACTTGATACTTTAGCTATGTATATGTGTATCTGACCAAAAAGCAAGGCAACAAAGAAATTATTAAAATACTATGTATGTGTGTACTCATATCTGAGTGCATATTATGTGTGTAGCAAGCAGAACAGGGTGGGAATTTACCAAGCAATCGAATCGTAAAAAAAAAGTTTAGGGTGAAGTGAGACCGTCAGTATTTAATTTTTCTTGATATTACGATCTCCCACGTTTTTAGTTAGAAGTCGATGATGATCACGCTGGTGGTCGGCTGTAATTCTAAAAATAATTGACAGTAAAACATGCATTCATTATTAGATTAGAAAATTAATCGGATTAAGGAGTCAGTTATGACTTATGTAAATGTACTTTATTAAACGTATTCAATCCAATCCATAACAATTCACTACCATCCTAATCTATACACATTTAATGGCATGCTGGTTACATGTGACATGTATTTATACAAAGCATGGCAAAAAAAGTATTACTTATATAAAATCTACTGAATAAGATTAAAATATGGATGAATGAGATTAAAAACAGAAATTATATTTAGCTGCTAGCAAGCATGTGTATTTTATGTCCCACATTATATGCTACAATATTGATCTCCACTCCATCACCAAGTTTGTGATTTGAAGTGTCTGTGTACATTTACACTTTAATCTCGCAAAATACAGAATTTTAGATATATATTACTATAAACGGTGTATATATAGTCAGCGTTAGCACAAGTCAAAAGTAAATAATTGAAGTAAATATTCTTTCAAGAATTCGTTTAATAATATTAAATTTTAATGAGCACCTTACCTGAATGATGATGTAGTTGGTAGTTATGTAGCAGGATGAGCATTAAGGATGGAGAGTCCTAGAGAGCAAAAAATTGTGATTGAAGTTGAACCTACAACCTCCCATACCAATGACCTACATATACATTTTATGTGAATTATAATAATAATAATAAATAAGGGATGTGTTTAATAGTCTAGGGAAATAGAGTAAAGTAAATAGTTAATCGCACTTGTGAGGCATTACGAAATGATGTTTTATAGTAAAGTCAAAAGTTATGATATTCCTTGCGATTGTAGATAGATACATAAAAATGCTAAAATACATATTATAAAATTATGCATATTTAATATTGCGCAATTGTAATTCAGTATAAATATTCATTTGAGGGAACGATGATGCCCGGTCTGACAGCGTGTCAAAAAAGCGTGTGTTTACTAAGTAAAACTAAACAAACGCTCCAGTGACTTGTTTACAATCCTTTCACATTTCTCACCTAGAAATTACTCATCCGAATTCACTCATCAGCATAAAATCTAAATATCATGTAAGGTATAAAAGATATATATATGCTGTAGTGTGCATAATTATTTACCATTCACGTACTTACGTATATATTTAAGCTGTAAGCTCATAAATTAGAGAACAATTTACTATAAATTATTTTCTGTTTAGAAACAAGTTTCCCAAAAATTCATTATTATGTAGTAATGTAGCACACCTTATTCCTTATAACAGGCCCATTTTACGAGGATTGAGTTACAGTAGAGATATATATGATACATACTTAATTCAAGTAGTAAAACAGAAATCTTCTATGCTAATATATTTAATTATCTATAGATATATATACTTACATAATATATGTGTGTGGGTGTATTGGTATAATAAAGGTGTTATGAATATGAATATGAAAACTATAAATAATACTACAAATAAGTTTCCGTGATTATGCACACTTATGAAAATCATCAACCCCTTTTTTGTTTAAGAACTCCAAATATATATATATATATGCATAATAAGTATAGGATACAATTATTCAAGGAGTGTGTAGCATTTAGTATATATACCTCTTATACATCATTAATATTTCATTAATACAGGGATTTATGCATGTAATATGATGGTATGTATATGACATGTATGATATAATGCGCATTATTATACTACAGCAAAAATCTTGACATTATTACTGTACGCAATTAATTGGCGAGTGGAAGATGGGAAAATAAAGGAAAGGAAAACTAAACATTACTTACAATATGCTAACAACTTTTTTTCGACACATGCATATACATACATATACGTACTCTTACATTCAATTGATGTGATGGCGTTTTCATAAAATTAATAATTATTAATTTCATTTCTGCCAGGATAAACATACAAAAACTTTGTGGAAACAGGTAAATTATTAACCCTTCATAATAATTTTCATGTAGTTCAATGGTTATGTCTGTCTATTTGAAAAGCAAAACTATAAGTGCTTCTATATACTGGAAAGGAAAACAACTTTTTTCCCTTTCCACCCGCTCATACGCTAATTGAATCTTGAATATTCCACAGTAGAAGAAGAGTAAACTAGAGGAAATGGCAAAATAAAGTGCAGCTCTTATATGCTGCTTAAATTGGATACACACTAAAACATGTGTAAAAAGGGTACATATTCATTATATTATTATTATACACAAACAAACAGGAATAAATAATAGAGGTGGAAAACAGTCTACTTTGAACTTTTCTTGTTTGCTAACCTCACCTCAAGAGAAAGTAAACTTTTGTATGTATGCTGTGCTCCAAAACTAAACATGATGATATGAGAGGATGTATGTAGGAGTTAAGGAGAAAGAAGGTAAACGAATAACTCTGCCAAGGTGGAATTTAGAAAACTAGCAAGTTATAGCGAACCTTTATCGCTAGTTTAAAACAGCAGCAGTCTAAAGAAAAATATGTTAAATTATATAGTTTTCGTTTCCCTTCGGCATTTTGTATGTAAAATTTGGATTCTTTCCATAAATGAAACCACACTTGTAGCAAAAGCAATGTAACCCTTTTTAGCTTCATCCCAGTTTTACAGAGTAGAAGACTATAACCGGACGGACAGACGTAACATCACAACTTATTGGAATAAGGCTACCCACAACAATCCGATGAAGAATTGTTCAAGTAAGTAGCAGCAGTATAACATAAATTCGTAGCGTGAACAGTAAAAACAACCAGACTGAATGGAAACGAGCAAAAGAAAAGTAGTTTCTCATCAAGTCGTAAATAATTAAGTGGACAATTTATGAGTGCATTACGTATAAACTTTTCATACAAGAAACAGAAACCAACACGCAAATTCATACTTTAATTGAGTAGCTCCATAAAAGAAAATGAAGAGCACCCAACAACTATCCGAGACTTTAATCAACTCGTACTTTCAAGTTCCCAATGACAAGGTGCACTGTGTGCGCTTGCTAAACTATAATGGACAATTCAAATTCAAGACTGAGTAAATTTGGTGGGGCAAGTTAAGCACAAGAAGAAATTAGGACTAATTAAAGTAAAAACTCTATTTTCGAAAGTTCCACGTGTGTGAAATTCTGAATAGCTGAAAAAAGTTGAGGGAGAAGAATCTTGCTGAATTGCATCATCAAATAAATCATGGTTTCATCACACGAGAATATATATATACTTTGAGAGTCTTCGTGTGCCGCCTGAGTAAATCTAAAATTTTATGTCTTTTTACTCCAACGAGCAAAAAATAGTATTTGTGGAGAGTATATGAAGTAGCAGATAATCAAGTCAAGCGCATTCACAACTCACAACTGCACTACCAACTACACGACATAGGTAACAACGACATGAGGCTTCCTCTTCTTCCCACAAACAAAGCTGCAGAAAACTTTGAGCACACTGATTAAGTTGATTCAGACACAAACACCAAAATAAGGCCAACGCAATGCACAAAACCGCAAAAGTAGGATAGAGAAAACAAGGGAAATGAAGTCTTTCATTTATGCGAATCCTTTTGTCATTTGTAGTATAGCAGTAGCCAATAATAAAGCTGCTATAGTGTATAATATGTAATACCATCAAAATCATACTTCGAATTTACATATGAATAAAGTGGATATGATGACGGGATGCAATGGCAATGGGTTATGTATATTATGTGCCTCCACCTTTTTTTAGTCATCGTTAGTTTTGAAGCGTCATATTCCAACTTCCAACGTAATTTCCACAAGGACATCCTAAATCAACCCATACTCGCTGACTGACCGGATTTTATTGACTCATTGACAACGAAGCATATTTTAAGAGAAATAGAGGTGATGCTTAAACTTGCTTACGATTTCTGGAAAATTGACTTTATGTTCATGTCCCTTTTGGGTTTGTTCAGTTTGTTGATGAGTAATATTCGTTTTCGTTTTGCTAAGTGAACCCTTCAACTTTATATATGATCGAGTTTGTCTCTTCTTCTCAAGCTAGATTTTCTAGTTTACGAGTGAAGCAAGCTGACCTTCTGGCTTCACTAATTGAATTGCTTTTCAGTGACAAAAACAACAGCAGAATAATTTGGACAAAAGGCTCTGCCCTATTCGCCTTCTCATCGTTATTATTCATCATGCTTCTTTTCACTGATTAAGGCAGGTACATAATGCATATATATAGTAGTTAATATTTCATGCAACTTTCAGTTTTGACTTTATCATTTGTAAATTCGACGAAGTAAACTTTTCCAACCCACAACAAAAAAATCCAAAAAACCACTTGAACTTGTGATGTGGCTTGATTTGATGTTGGTACAAATATGCATATTATTTGAATATGGATGTTCCTAAAAATTGAAACTTCATTCCAATACCCAATCCATTTTGCTCGGTTTTTTATGGAAGTAAGTTAAACTAAACTTTTTTCAAGTGCTGGTTCAGCCTCTTCACAAAGATTTTGATCATCCACGTAAATCAACATCTACACAACTTTTTGTCCTTGCTTTTAATGATCATCTCCATTCTATTTTGTAGTTTTTTCTACGAAAAGGGCGAATTGCTTTGGAAGTTGAAGCTGACCTGATTTTGTTTTTGCTGTTATGTTGGAGAGCAGCCCTTTCCCTTATACTTATATAACACATGATGAACATTAGTTTCCCTTTGTTTCTATCTCTTCCGTTTCACAGATACAGACATACATATTATGCTTACATCGTTTTAGCTCGGTATATATTGCATAGATTGCACTGAATCCTCCTTGCTCATCAATTAATGCCGAATAGAATATTAGAGGAAACGGCACACACACGAGCCAGAAAAAAAATGTAGCTAGTATAAAAAGCAGTAGGAGGGAGATGAGATGATGCACATGATGGAACAATAAACCAACTCGCCATCACACCGGAAGAAAAGCGACAACTTTTTCTATTGAGCAAACAAATGAGCTCAGTGCTGTCACCCACCAGGGTTGGTCGGGTCAATTTCTGTGTGCTCCCATTAAATTAAGATAAGGAGAATGGGATATCACATATAATCTATGGGAATAGATATGTTATTATAGATAATGTGCATATATACATCCATATAAAAAGGGAGGAGTGGAAGGCGTGTGGGGGTGGATCGGTTTACAGACCTCTATGAACCTTTGTATAAAAACCCTTTAATACCATAAAATATTACCGAAAAACAACTCCAAACATAGGAGAATAGGAGAGTACATACTCTAACATTTGCTAGCCCAAAAGTAGCAAAATGTCATTTTACAAAACCATCGTTGAAGGCACTTTTGTCGTCGTCTTCCAAAACAAAACTTGCTCCACACAGTTTTTTATATAGCTATTAGAGAAGAGAAACAAGCCCATATCACATCACATCACATAACACACAATATTCATTTTATATTGAAATGATACCGAAAGAAAATTACACTCGACAAGCTTGACTCCTTTGGTTTAGGAGTCTCGTCCCCGTGTCTCTTCTCAGTTCATCTCAGCATGAAAAGATCTCATTACGATAATTTACTTTAGTTTCCTTGCTGAACCCATCTTTTTAAGTGTATATAGCAAAGCACAGCCCTCTCTCTTTTCTCTTTCTCTCCGCTCCACTTTATTTTCCCCTCCCGTGACGATGCTGAAGGTTGCTGATGATGATTATGGTATATAGGTATAAATGTAGTTTGTGTAGTTGGGTTTACTTCTATTTTTGAGGTAGACAAAGACAGAGGAGAAGAGCATTTAATAAAACAACATGGCAGTTTGGATTGCATTTGCAAGCAAGAAGACTAATAGCATGTTGTAATTGTGTCATGTTGTTTTTTTTGTTTGTGGTTTGGTTGGTGAGGTTGTCTACGAATAAATGAATATGTATAATTTTATCCTTTTATATTCTCTCTCACTCATTCTCTTCTCTTGTGTGACCACAATAATAATTTATTTTCATAAGTTGCACATGGAGAAAAGCATGATATGTTTAGTGGTACGGTGGATGTAATAGAAGAAGTAACAGAAACACTCTTTGGTGTTTTCCTGCTCCAGTTTTCTCCCAATATGCATATATATGCAGATAATATAGGAAAGAAGTCGGGGTTCTCTTTGTTTTCACCTACTTTTCTTCTTCATCCTGGTGGGAAGGGAGGAACCTAGAGAGAAGGAGAGTAAAGAAGACACTGATTTATCATTTTGATGGACCCTTTGGCTAAAAGCATGGAAAAGTTTGGAATTTCCTCTGTCGCTCTTTTCTCCTCTGAAACCGCAAATGACTTTTCTCCTTAATTCACTTAGGGACTTGTGGCCTTCGGAATTCCGTACTTTTTCAGAAATTCGCTTTATCCGTTCCCAATTCTTTGAGAAGGTGATGCAAGGAAAGGAGAATATAAAATGAAATTTAGAATTAGGAAAATTATCCCAATTTATGAGCAAATTTTAGTGTGATTGGATGAACTTCCTCTCGTTGGCAGGGTTGGCAGTAATGAAAAAGGAGTAATAAAACACATTTCCAATCAAATTTATGACTACTATGACAGTTTTCAGATGAAGAAACGGATGTTTAGGGATACAAATCGAGAGAAGTTGTACAGATTTGGAAAATAGTTTTAACCTCATGCTCCACTCTGAAGAAAAAAGAGTGGCAGTGACGAGCATTTGGCTTAATATTACGATTGCATTTGGATGATGTCATTGTAAATAAGTAGATGATTTCGAGAAAATTCTGATTCCACTCAATTACCTTACCTGACCGAGAATTGCTGAATGCTACGCATAAGTTCTGCATGGCGAACCTGAACATTGCTGTAATTTTAATTAAAATGTAACATTTCTTTATCACCTCCTAAGCTACACATATAATGATGTGATGACATTAAACGAAATACAGTAATCTACGAGTGTCGGCGATGATTCAGTTGCACTAGTTCAATTTTTACAAGCTCAGGTGCTCCAGTTGATGGATGATGAAATCGTGAAATCAATGTTCCAAAATTCACTCAAACAATAAATATTTTTACTTCCGGCTGACCACCGATTTT
>JAANSM010002035.1:0-16192 GCA_036850725.1 Orchesella villosa
CAGTCGTAGTAAAGATCAGAGATATGAAATATTATATAATGAAATTGTTGGTGAAGACCTACTTATCATAAAATGTATGACATAGGATACTGTTATGTATATTATTGTGAGATGTATTTCAGTAGACAAGATGAATCCGATAGATTAATTGAACCAGCGAAAAACTGAACTCCCTTTTACATTGGAGGACCAATATAAAACTCAAAATTAGCCATTGCCAATTGTGTCTGGCATTCCATACACATAATAATACATATTCATTTCAGACAAACTCGGGTTTATTTTGGAAGAATATAACCTTGGGAGGGGCTTGGAGACAGTGCATTGAATGAGAATCTAAGCCTACCTATCACCTAATTGCTAGCATCCTGTTTCAGAAATTAGCAACACTCTGTTACTACTTTAGAATTCCTTATATATATTTAAACTGCATTCAGTTGCTGAGTGTAATGGATATAATAATAATATGTCTATATAATATGTAATTCATAAATTGAGTTTACGGTTTCGTTTGCCCAGCGACTTGGCAGGAATAAATGCAATGAACTTGAAAATTTGTGGGAAATGTCTCGGATTCTGGAACCCAACGCATATATACGACTGACCTTTCATTGAATTGATGATCTGGCCTTTAAACACTTTTCTGGATTTATTGAGATTTGGGATGCTAGTTGGAGCTGGTCCCGGGAGCAAGTCTAATATTTTACAAAATGTATACCATCCGTAAACTCGGGCCAAACCGAAGTCACTAAAGTTCCAGTTAATACTAACTGAATACATACCAAATACGCATGCCAAATCAGAGCCACATGCACACTGTGTATATATCCCTCGTCCATATTAGTAGAAAAGTATAATCGAAGGTTAGAATTCGTTGAAAGCATAGAGATAATGAGCAAATGTAATTAGCATTTACGAGTTAACGTTTTATTTATAGTATGTTCGAGTATCAAATCTCTGTAATCTGATATCCCAAACCACATGGAGCTCTACTATATATATATAATCCTATGTACTATATAAATATATATCCTTTTCCGCAGACTGACGTGATGACTCGAATCTCTTTAGTTTTGCAGAAGAGAAAACCGTACAAGCTATAGTTTTTAAGGCTTCAAATTTCTATATTGGTTTGATAATAACAATACATAATCTACGTTTTTTGCCCATCTTGTTTGCATTTGTTTTTTTAGATAGAAGCTCTGCATGTGGTATTTCTTCCATGTTTATCCCAGTAAGACAGGTTAGACAGAGAAAGGCATAAGGAAACAATAAAGACTATTTTGCATAATGAATACGGAGAGTTGCTGTAAGTTTTTTGCTTACTGCCTTTGTTTAGTTATCCAAGAATTCTAACACATTGTGCTAGCAGTTTTATTCAATGGAACCACAGAAATTCGTTCGTTTCAGCTCTCGTCGCAGGGTTCCTTATTGATTTGTATCTGCCATTGGTATTGTGGTTTCGTTCTACGAGTGGTTCACAGAAAAGTTGCAGCAAAAAAAGACTACACATAAAGAAGGTGTACAATACGTACTTTAGGCATCTGTTGTAGACTATGAAAATACACATATGCTTGCTACACAATGATAACAATCAATGGCAACAGTCAACTAAGTTGGAAAAAGTGAGAATGAGAGGGGAGAAAAAGAATTGACTGGCAAAATCAATGGCCAATTTTGTTCTCCCTACTTTTTTATTTCCTTTTACATTGCCAAGGTCATTCATTTGTACCATGAAAGGAAAAGTGTCGCCGTCTCCAAGCTGAAAATAAGAAAGTATATGACTACAAATTTAAGCTTGAGTTTGACACACGTGCGGATGATCGTAATAAAAATTGGCATTGAATGTACAACATATGCAGAATAATTTAAATCTCAGGTCACTGGAAAATCTTTATTCAAGTCTCAGTTCAGGAAATCATTGTTCATACTAAAACTTTTCCAGACACATTGAAAACAAGAAAACAGTCTACAACTATGCACTTTCAAGGATAATGTTACTCTAATTAACTGACAAAAAGAAACAAAATTATTGGACTATGAAAAATTCCTTCTGAGTTCTTTTAACGAAATATATTTTCAAATTTTACGACATGTATATATTTATAGACACTTATCTATTCCTTAACTATAAAATGTTGGCTAGTTATTATAATACTCTAGTGTACATACATCTTGCTGTACGTATAATTATATAGCATTTTCGCAACTAAATAAGTATTTATTTCGACCTTAAAGTACAATATTATATTAATCCATTCGTAAACGTGTCACAATTCACACTATTCAGTTATCACACTTTGACATATATTCATAAAAGTATTAGTAAAATTGCATTACAACTTTTAGGTACTTGGATGTCCATGAATACTTTTACATTATTATATACTGCTACACGTGCATTGTTTGTTCAGTATTGTAAGAACGAATGCGATATATATATTTACATACACTAAATTACTACTAATACTAAAGGCTACTGGCAAGTACATGACAGTAAATTCGATGATTTGTGTTCTTGTGTGATAAACATTATTATGTAGCTTCCTGTCATTCATCCTTTTTTATCTGAAAAAGTGAAATCACAAGCAAGGGATACGTAATGAAATGCATCCTGTGAATATTTTTGTTTCATCCTGCCCCAATCACTATACTATCAGTTGTGATGTGATCGTCGAGAATAATGCCAAGGAAGTTGCTCACAATCACCACCTATTTTTCCATGAATATGAAGACGAACTGGATACAACAATACTATATAGCTACATATTCAAGTTACAATATTATGAATCCATAAGTATCAATAGTTCAAACATGTATTGTACTTATATTGTATTCATAAAATATTCCTAGGTTCAAAATAAACGAACTCCATTGTCAATATGACGTGAATATAACTGTGGGGGAAGTGAATCTCTTTGCAAACTAGGAAAAAAGGTATGTCACTTGACAATAATAGTGGTTCACGTTCACTCACTATATATATGCTTCATTGAAGAGATGAAATAGCACACTACTGCTTTTTTGGCATATGATACGTACATACATATAAATATAGGTTTTAGTATAGCTCTGTTTCTTAAAATAAATGGTAAAGCTGTTGTATTACAAAAACACAAACTCATAAATGATTAGAAGAACGATTTAAAAATCTGCAAATAACTCCAGCTGCGCCTTTGTTATCCCATTGACACGAAACGACTCCTCTTCGGGGTACTCATCAAAATTCCTGGTGTCTCCATCAAACGAGACTTTAGGAATGATTGGTGGCTACATGAAAATATATAAATGTAGATCTTATTTTTTCCATTCAGCTTTAAATAAACTTCCTTTGTAACACCTACTTCGACAAAAGTTAAAGCTAATTTAAGCGTCAGAAATAATATGGAAGACTTACATTCAGTCTTCTATTCTTTACATCTTCCCAATCATAGTCTCGGAACCATCTGTGACGCTTGACGTCTTCTGGACCATTCTGAAATGTGTAAAAATATCACACATTTACAATACAATGCTAAACAATAAAAAAAAGCTTACTTTATTAGACATTCAATTTGGAGAAAACCACCCACCTTCATGCAACCTATTCTCTTTGTTCTGTCATTCGTAAGTAACTTTTTGACAAGGTCTTTAGCTACCGGGTCAAAATTCTTTGGCCACTCAATCTTCCCAGCAAGGATTTTCTCATAAGTGCTGAAATTATTATCATCAGAGAAGGGTGGGTATCCACACAGCATCTCATAGATTAGAACACCTGAAGGGAAATAAAAAAAGGGGATTTCGCTGTGTTATTTTCTTTTCACGCAAAATTTACGGCAGCAGCACACTACACAGTTCACTTATTATGTTATGCTTTAATTTATTCCGAGAGTTGATGAAGCCATGTAGAAGATAACAAGACTTTACAGTGTTCTGAATTTCCAAAATCCTTTAAATTTATTTACTCTGACAGATCAACCGTATTTGGAGCATGTTAAAGTGATTAATCCTAATTACAAGATGTCACTTGAATGACTGACAGATAAAAGCAAGCACATTGTAGTTGAAACGAATCCTGATCGGCTGCAAGGCATTATTTTCCATGTGAATGATCACAAAACCAGCCTTTACATCACTAATCCTAAATTACTTTTTACCCCAAACGAAGTGACTAGATCTGGAGACAAAGTCTTAAGCTTTTAGAAAAGATATTTTATTCATTCTCAAATCAAGAATACATTATTCAACCCAAATTATATGAGCCGAAACGGGTTGGTTCGTAAGTTTCTACATGAAACCGACCAAGATTCAGAGACATTATATACTTTCCTTCTGCATAATAAACATTCTGCTTGTGTGTTGGCAGAAGAGAAAAAGCTGGGAGAAGGAAAGACAAAATCATGTGCAAAAGTATATTCTGTCTTTTGATTACAATATAAATGAAGCGTTTCATGTTTCATCCAACTATAGATTATACGTTCACTGATTCATGAATATTTAATGTCGGTAAGGCACACACACACAAACACACAATGTAGAAAATTGTGCTGCTCCACTGCAGTAATAAAGCATGTGGTTAATCTGTCAAGTAGTCGTGATTACATGAGTTTGAACAAATTAGGATGTGAACCAATCCAAATAGGATTCATTATATTGAATTGACGTTAATCTCTTTTTACCTAAAGCCCACCAGTCCACAGCTTTGTTATGCCCTTTTGACTGAATTATCTCCGGGGCCAAGTATTCTGGTGTACCACACAAAGTCCAGGTTCTGTAAGAAATACATAAATTTCCCATCCAGGTTAGCCTTAGCCTAATGAAAGTTTGGGTAAATACAAAATACAACATAATAAAATAAAACGAGTTGCACATTCAAGAAAATTCATTTTATTTTTCTACAAATCACACGTGCATATAACTTTGCAGGGGGATTTGTAGACGATATGCAATTTATGCAATATTACTTGACGTCATAATATGTACTCAATTTGCATAGAATTTTTTTTCTAGTTTACATAATTAAAAATGCATATGAAAACACCGTCAACGGTATGAGCATATCTGCCAAAAAAATGTGCATAATTCTTGTCATCGCTTAACACGAAGTGCAATAAGTCATGATCAGTAAAGCATTTTTTAAATATTTTTTTCAGTACCTGTCTGTAAGTTTCTTGGCGAATCCAAAGTCTGTAATCTTTAAATGTCCTTCTTTGTCCAAAAGTAAGTTTTCAGGTTTAAGATCTCGATACACAATATTTCTTCCATGTAGGTATTCCAGTGCACAAATGATCTCGGCAGCATAGAAGGAACCTTTACAGATTATTAAAAATGACATCAAAGAAAGAAGGTATGAGTGAACCGTACAAAATTTCCTAATTTGGTTAAAAGCATGGCTTGATGGTTACGATTATGATGGGGTTAGTTTAATATGTAGCCTTTTACATTGTAACAAGAGAGAATGTGCCAAAAAAGCAGTTTATAAGCAGGCGATTTAAATTCCAAAGCACTAATGAGATTATTTTGAATTACAACACACATTAATGCCAATTAATTTAGGAATTACGGGGCGTGTTACATTCCTATTACACATTAACTCAAGTCTTGCCACACGGCAGACAAAAATTAAGATAAGCATTAGACTAGGTTAGTTATATGCAGCAAAACGGGCGATTTTATGATCCAACACAATCGTTTTCAGAATAGCACTAAAAGCAAGGGGTAAATGAGAATTCACGTCAATGAAAGCGATATGATAGGATGATAAAAGCAGGCACGTAAAATACAGTTCCATAAAATCAATAGTATCATGATAATATTTACTTGTAGATGAGGAGAAATGACCAGCGTTTCTGAGATAAGAGAACAATTCACCCCCACACACGTACTCAAATAGCATGTAAATGTTGAATTCGTCCTTGTGATGCCATTTTCTGTGGAAATAAAGACATTTTGTACAAGATTACTGGAGGGAACATGCATTTTTCATGATGAAATTTGTATCGACCCTTTCTCAAGCATGTAAATGTTGAATTCGTCCTTGTGATGCCATTTTCTGTGGAAATAAAGACATTTTGTACAAGATTACTGGAGGGAACATGCATTTTTCATGATGAAATTTGTATCGACCCTTTCCCAAGTCAGCTCACTATAGTGTGTATATAGTCTGACTCTGACAAGTTTTTTTTCTTCACTTGTCTTCACTTTCGATAAAACTTGTATTGCAGCATGTTAAGCTAAAGATTTAGCAAGTAACTTACAAGTTTACGATGAATGGATGATTCACTTGCTGTAAAATATTCTTTTCGTTCTTTACATGATCCACTTGTTTGAGTCGTATCACGTCACACAATTGAAGTATCTTCAAGGCTCCGTATTCACGGTTTTCTTTGTCGTAGACGAGTACTACACGACCGAAAGTTCCTGTTCCTAAAAATAGAAAAGAAGATAGATTGTTAAATACAATACTTTTAAAAACTAACCAAGGACATACTATAGTTATTAGAAAGACGCATTACATGTTGATGTCAAATATTTTAAGTGTTTGTGTTCACGTTGCAAATTGTGTTAACCATAAAATTCCGTGAAAAAATGAGCATTTTGACAAGCGTAATTATAGTTCATTGCCACAAAATAAAAGAGAGAAATGGTAACATTAGGAAAAACCTCCTACACACGCTTCAACACTCGGTGCACTCGCTCCGCCCAATTCCAAGAACACAAATGACGCGCATCATATCACTTCAGTTCTGAGTTCTAAAACTCCAACCAGCAACCAAATCAATTAGTACAATATGACCGACCAAATTAAAGGTTAAAGAAAATCGTAAATTGTTACAATTGGAAAGGATGGACAAAGATAAAAATAGTCGAATCATAGTGTGCCGGTTATCACCCATAAATTACGTTTATTTTTCCAAAGACTGCAATGACTTTTGCATACATATGGTGATGGGATGGTTGTCGAGAGGATTTCAATGTTGGAGTAATGTTAAAGAAAGGTGGCTCAAGGAAAAAAACGAGAAGCTCGATGGCGTCTGAAAATTGGCATGTATCGGATAACCACGGTATTTTGAGTCCAAATTTATGCATATGTAGGCGGTGCGGTGTGCTACCGCAACTCACTCATATCCAAAGGCCTGCCGCATTTGATGCCAAAGTGTGCCGTTTCTTATTATATAACAACTCAAATAGAAACGTTTTCAAGATTTATTCAGGAAATCCCTGATAATTTTTTTATTGTGGTAGCATATGGCAAATAAACCTTATTATATCCCCTGGCATCAGCTCAACTTTCTACATCTGAAACAACTTTTAGGTCGCAAAGACAAACACGAATGTTGCATTAAATCTTTGGTTTAGGCTAGCATGAAAAAAAACTATAAGATTTATGACACATTCAAACGAATGGGATGTGAAGTCCTTTATCATCAAAGTGAGGAATATGTGCCATATACTCTCTCCTGTGTATTCTCAAGAGTCTAGAAGAAAATGGTGGAGGTGGTGTGGTTAAATAGGGTTATTACTTCATGTTATTATGCTTATTGAATATCTTTTTTTAAAGAGTATGAAATAGATAGACTGACGATATGACGATATGGCAAGCTTGACGTCAGTATGGACCTTCTTGTAATTTCCGTAGTAAAAGAAAAGCCTTGGAGTTAAAATAGGGATATGTAAACGCTTTTTACTCTCTCTTCCTTATACTTATAACACAAAAAGCGGTATAATTTGTTACCCACTTTCCGGGATAAGTTGATAGTTGATGTACGGTGAGAATGAAGTTTTCATGAAAACCGTTTCAACTTTCCAGAACATCCTCAACATCATTTATAATGCAATTATAATTTAACCGGAGTATTCGTACATGTAACATCTATTACACCGTCAAATTCTTTGTAGTTCACATTAAATATCTAAGTGTTCTTTCTCTCCAAATACCTTTTGAAGCTTTTATAGCATTACACAACTCCATTTTTTGATTTCATCCTACTTAGACTCTCGTTTTTATATTCATCATATAATGTAATTTCATACTCAATTGTGAAAACTCATGTTGTGTATTGCTCTAAACTTTCTTTGTTTCTTTTAAAGCATTCATGAGCCCAGTTGTGTAAGCTACAGAGAATTCTTTTTGTACCATGCCACATGTTGTCTACAGCAAGTATCCTCTAGCTAAACAGAACGCGACGGTTTCTTCAAAAACCAACTCTCTATTGTTTTTGCAAAGGTCTTAGGTGAAAACTTCCCACAGCTTCCGACTCGTTGGTTTTTTGATACATTTCATTTTCATCAATAATGCAATTCTAATATAGAATGTAATTTCCTCTGTCTGAAGTTTTTACCCACCACCTCTAAGCTTAATGTATTTATGTATTCAGAGAAGAATAAGGTTAAGACGAATATGGAGAGATGGGATATTCTAGTTTACCTGTCTACCTCACGATGTATTTTTCTTATCTTTCGTTTGTAATCTATTGTTATTTGCATGGAAAATTCGCAATTCGTGTCATATTACGTAAAACGACCTTGTAACACTGTAAGAAATAAGGGAGATGGGTTCCATTTTACCCCAAGCCATGCGTCAATTTCATAGAAGGAGAAAAATGGGTTCAACTAACTTGCTCACATGCTTGATGACGTTTGGGTTGTCATTGGATCATGTTTTCACTGAATGATTATTCGGGTCAACAAAATTGTGAGAATCCATCTCGATCATTATCTTTGATTCTTTCCATTGCACAAATTTGTAGAATAGTACGAACATTATGCATTGCTTGAAAAAATTGTCTAGTCAAAGTCCAATATCAGTGTCAGCATATTTACGATGACATCTAATATGAGCAATGAGCATGCATAGTTGATGAAGGCAGTTCCATTTTATGTCAATCGTTTCACTGTCAGTGTCACTTGTCATCACAGTACTTTCGAGTACAGTCTAGTCTTTAGTTGCACCAGGTAAAATGATTTTCACGCTAGAATATTAACATGAACCGAGTACTGCGTACAGCATTTGACACGATAATAGTGTAGCAATAGACAATAGACAGAGTCAACGACCATTAATACAGCGTGTGTATTGTTACTTCACCCCTAAAAACTAATTTTGGAGCTGATTAACCATTAATAAAACTGTCAGTAGAAAGTAATCGGTTCGAAACAAGATAATGTCACTCATACACTGAAGGTTTTACTTATACATTCACTCAGTGATTTTCATTTCAGCCAAATTGTGAAGTCAAACTTATTTGTAAAAATTTTGCATATTAATATGGATATTGGAATCTAATCTAGAACATCATCATAATTTATTTGTAATTCTTTTTTGTGTACACAATGTTGTATTATTAAATAAAAACATGGAAAGACACTCCTTAAAATTATCCGGATCATTTTAGACAACATTTCTATGCACGTAAATTTCTAATTCTTTTTTGTGTACACAATGTTGTATTATTAAATAAAAACATGGAAAGACACTCCTTAAAATTATCCGGATCATTTTAGACAACATTTTTGTGCACGTAGCTTGATTTTAGGCGAAAGTGAAGGTGTTTCTATGTCTTTGTCGTGGAATTTCGAACCATGAGGTTAGCTCATGCTTTGTAATTTGTGCGAGGGTGTGAGGAGAGAACGTTACGTTGTTTCTAAAATTATTGCCATTCCACTGGGGCGTATAATAAGCATATTATGCGTTGACAAGTTATGCTTCACAATTCTATCTGATACCTATCCAATTTGGGAATACTTTCCTTCTGTATTACACTTGTTATCAGCTTCACGAGAGGAAAAAATCCCAAGAATAAAAACAAAGACTCATTTTTTTCAATAGCAATCCTGTTGACGAACACACGGAATACAATAGGATGTGTCAAATCCTTTTTTGTTGATATAAATGTAATGCATTTTTCTGCCGTTTTTCCAGTCATCATGACTGGACAATAACCTTTCAGAAGGTTTCACTTGTCATTGTCAAATTGGTAGGAGAGGTTTTGATCGTAATTAATTAAATATCCTTCTGTAACAGACATGACATCGTTGCATGATACGATATATAGTCTTTGTTCTGTCTTTGTACAGCATACATGGTGAAGGTGAAAGTACAGCGGACAAACATGAATATTACTCAATTATATGGATGTACGTATAGACATGCATATCGCTAGCAATAAGGTAAATGGACATATTGCAATTCCAATCCAGCTTGAATTTAATGAACTACTGGACTAGATATAACTTTTATTCATGTACAATGGCAACCTATAAAAAATCTTCTCATTAAATTCGTACATTATTTTCTAACCTAATGTTCATATGATATGGATTGCGTTTTACTTTTATAATGGTAATGGAAGCATGTAGCAAAGAGCTGGAGCGGAATATACATGTGCCCTTTGCCTTTGTCCATCTCATTTGCAATATTAATGTTAATTGTATGTATGTATATGTGTATAATAATATACATGTTTGCATGCAAAAATCTATTAACCATATTTCTTAGCCCATGAGTATTTCTCTGAGAGTAAGTGAATATCGTGAATATAATGATTTAGATAGATGGGCGCATGTTGCTTATATATAGCTATAGTCCATCTATCTATTACCAATCGAGTCGTATCGTATCGATCCATTAGTCATCTCATCGAACTCTGACAAATAGGATGGATATTGACAAATAGTCTTAATACCAAAGTGGGAAGTGTGGATCTTGTTGTGGTCATGCTTCATGAATATTAAGGAACTGTGAAGCCGTATATCTTTGTCACCAATAATGCCAATAAGTACGACGGGTATGATATGTCGTTTTGATTTACATATCGCAACAATCATCTATCTATGTTCTCATCAGTCAACTCAGCACAACAGCTACTGGGAATTTTGCCACTTATCTAATATTTTGGATCGCTCTTTCAGCTACGTATTATATTAGTGTCTTTCCAAATTGTGCAACCCTAGCAAAGCAAGGTCAAGGCTTTGTAAGATTGTGTGCCACCGTCGCCACCATCTCCAACCATTTCTGCTTTTGTAATATTATTTTGGGTGCATGAAGTCAGGCAAACTAACTCGGGATCAGAAACTGATGAATATAATTATAATTTCAATTGTTGACTCTGTCTTTTTTATATATTTACACAAGTCAGATTTTGCAATTCAAATGACTTTAAAAGCAACAAGTCCTTACTAAGTGATTTACAAGACGATATATTAGTGATTCATGACATTAGCTAGATACAAAGCCAAAGAAAGAAATAAAAAAAGAAAATTTATCTAAAATCTTATTGCTCAACAAAAACATACTTGCAATGCTGGTATTATTACTGATAAGCATGAATAGTACTCCTAATAAGCATGTGGATGAATCTCCAAGTTTACTCTTTAAAAGGAGAATTGTGCTCATATAAGGCATGTCAACTAGTTGGCTATCCGCATGTCCATTAGTTTGAAGAAATATCCAGCCTCTACGTGACCATCCAATTGCCAATATTCATTCGGTATTTGAAAGACAACTTGGCTTCGAAAAAGGGGAAATAATGACAAGATAAAATCCATCTCTACCCTGTTTTACAAATAGGGTTACATGACGAACGGACAACTAACATTGGGGCATGTAGTGTACTTAGCAATATTGCTTTGCAACTAACATCAAGCTGGCTAGTCAGCAGCAGCACTGACATACAACCCATTATTTAATTATTGGCAAACATCACGAAAACAATCATACGCTTGTCCATTTGTATAATAGGAAATCCCATGAATGAGTGCCGAGAGGAATAGTGAGCAGTGAGCTTTTCATGTCATCTACCCATTTCGCTTTTGTTGACTTTTAGATTAAATTAACCTTTCTGTTGAGTTATAGTAAACAGGATGAATTTAGTGCATATAATCATACATAATCAATTTGAAACCCTTGAAAAACCTTGACTATCATGAATATATTTCATGGCTAGCTGAACTGGAATGAAATGTAAAACAACCCAATATGAATTTTTTCATACAACACTATAAACACCATTTAAAAATATAATGCTTTAAAAAATGGATACTAGCTTGGATCAACAAATATACCAGCAGATATATGTTAGTATTTATAGTTCAACATTTCATCAAACAGCTTTTGTTTACTTTTCCTCTCCAGCACCAGGTGTAAATTCAATTAATTACAGAAGGGATCCTGCTGCAAATTAACCTTTCTGTTGAGTTATAGTAAACAGGATGAATTTAGTGCATATAATCATACATAATCAATTTGAAACCCTTGAAAACCCTTGACTATCATGAATATATTTCATGGCTAGCTGAACTGGAATGAAATGTAAAACAACCCAATATGAATTTTTTCCTATATAACACCAAGCACCATTTAAAAATATAATACTTTAAAAAAATGGATACTAGCTTGGATCAACAAATATACCAGCAGATATGTGTTAGTATTTATAGTTCAACATTTCATCAAACAGCTTTTGTTTACTTTTCCTCTCCAGCACCAGGTGTAAATTCAATTAATTACAGAAGGGATCCTGCTGTTTCACTGTACTGAAACTTCAATCAGTTTGACATTAATTGGCTTTGGTCACGGATCGTGGACATTGTTAATGCGTTAATTTCTAAAGTATCAACATTTTTGGCAATTCTTTATCTTATTTATGGACATAGTCACACAGCACATTCCCACCTTCCTACGGGTACATTAATTTGCCTATTTTAGTCAATGAAAGGTAGCGACCCTGGGGTGACTTGATACTTTTGCAAAAACAACCAGCTTGTTTTGGTTTGCTTTCTCACATGTATTTCCCTGTTTATTCATAGAAAAGCTGTAGTAATCAAACAAAGAACATTTGTTAGTAAAATAGTGTAATTGATAGAAGGATTATATTTACCTTATGAATCCCTATTTTTAAATGCATTTCTCAATGAAATATTTGCAAAGTTGTGTGGAGTAGGTACCGAAAAATCCAATGCGTATATTGTCTAACAATGCATTGAGAAATAGTGTAAAGAATATAAGGCGTACTTCATAAAGAAATGAAGGCTGCAGACATAATTTGTCTGAATTCGGCTGCACAACGCAAATCCAAACCTTCATACCATATGAGGTAAAGACCAAGCCCTGTGTTTTCTTTTAGACACTACATGTTATCTCGTTTACGAAAACAAAAAAGGTAGACATGGGCAGAAACTGGGAAAAAAAGTATATGATTAATTAAAGTAAATACCATAGGTATATTATATGACAAAGCCAAAGCACTTATATGATGAACTTATATGTATCATCATTCTGATGCACAAATCTTTCCTTACATAAAATATAGCTGTCTATTTATATTATGAATGTATGTATATCTGTATTTATTCAGCACGACTCGACGAAGAAAAACTTCGTTCATTTTTACTCTTCTACTTAAAAAAGACACTATATTATGAGCTTCTCCAGCGCGAACAATAAAGTTTCTCGGCATGTTCTTTGTCAAGAAGCGTAATTCGTAGTAAACTTATTAGTATTGTCAACGACAACTTCATTTGTGATTGTAGCACAGCCATAATAATACGACACGTGCCATACAGATAGCAAACATTGCAAATACCATCTGAAAATTAGAGGTCGGTGTCACCAGTGAGGTAACATGATATGAAATGATGAGTTAATGAACGTTCGTGTAGCAAAAGAAATATAAAGGGCTGATCATTATATTGTGTTGAGTTGAGAAAAGATAGAGAGAGTCAACAAAGGAAAGTGTGTAAAAGAGAAGTTTGTATTTTCCTCACCTTACGCATACAATACTTTTACTTCCGATTTCCCAGGCTAAGCCATAAATCCTGGAAATCCCCCTATTGGTGAGAAATGTGCCAAAAAGTGATTTTCCTCATGCATGACGCAAATGTGTAGCCACAAAAGTTGTGCCTCGCAACGGAACACTCTATTGTTTGAATGCTTATGTTGAATTAGTTGATTACTCTACAGACCATTTATGTATGCCACTCAAGCTTAAAAATCAAACTTTGCACCGTATTGAAAACGTATTTAGGTACACAAGAATATATATAAGTGTAGTAGCGTGTATGTGTATATGGTTTTATGTTACTGTCTTGTTCATGGGAATATCCCACGCTAAAAGTCACTGACTTCGTGCTACGACCGTAAAATTTTGTAAAGGAAGATTTTTACAAATTCCAGACGATGTGTAGGTAATGATGTACTCCGAATACAATTACGACGGTGCTTTGTATAAAACAATGTATCTCATCGTCGTCTACAAATAGATGACTGCGGAAACGCCTACACTTTGTCACGACTGGATGGAACAAAAACAGTTTGATTGTAGAAAATAAGTCGACTCGTTTTATGACGTTCTTGAAAACGAAGCTAGCCAACCTTCTGTGTATGTATTCAGCCATAAATCTATTATTCATGATTAAGCGCAAGTCACAAAAATGTATAAAATATTTCCACTAAAAAAATCAAGATCATTATGCAAACGAACTTACACATTTTTCTCTGAAAAAAAGCACCTCAGTCGTAATTGTAGCGTCATAAACAAGCTGGAGGGCCCGATTCAAAGTCAATCATAACAATATCCAGCGAAAAAGGTGTTTTGTTAGTTTATGGCTTGAGGCCACTTTGTCGTAAACGGACACCTATTTCGCATTTGAGTGTTACATTTCTTGAAATTAGGATTTGCGAGTTTTTGGTTGTAATTTAGTAACGATTTCTTTTCCAACTTGTTGTACAAGAAAAATTGAAGGATCTTTTTAATTCAACAAGGCCTACAAACATTCCTCATATTATGTCAAAATATGGTGTAAGTCTAACTGATTTCATAAAAAGACATTCTTATATCCTTCTAGCCACTTCTCAGTAATATTATTTGCACGTCTTTTGCATTTTGATGTTAAAGCGTTTGCCTAGCGGGTATGAAATGCAAATAAAAGATTCGAGCATGAATTCCAAAAACTGACGGAGCTATACAACTTCCAAGCATAATATAGTGTATGTATAAGTATGCGCATATAAAAGTCCAAATGTTTAATTGTTACTTATAAGAATATCGCATCTTACATCTATGTCGTTAGATGTCGAAAGAATATTTTACGATTTAGTTCTCGGAGGATAGCGATAAAAAGATGATCATAAGAGGAGCAAACAGGATGGAGATGGTACTACATGCAATTAAGCTTAAAGTATGCGATCATAACTCCCCACGCAGCAGCATATAGCTCCAAGTTTCCTACACTTGATTCTGATACGTAATATACGTTTTACCCAAGAGAATAAAATGCAGTATTTCTCCACAGCCCAATTACCTCAGTAGATGCGGCATGCAATATGGGCCCATGTCTTTTCCTACTTAAAATATGCATCCATATAGGTACTACACACATAATTTAATGTACGTGCCTAAGAACATAGTTTTTAACACGGTTCTACTAAGATTTTAAGATGAGGCGAGTTACAAACTTCAGAAATTTTATGCCCTTGCTACAGTTCTGAAACTGCTCCACGTCTCTCTATTCCTTTTCATTTTGTTCCCACTTCAATATCATTTGCCTACCTTTTATGCAAAACTACTTTCAAGTGGTTTATTGAATCACGCCGCATTATATGTGCTATTAAAAGCTGTAGGTAAAACACGTTACCATTAGGATACTATAATGAAAAAGAAATTATTATCAACTATATAATCGCAATGCTTGCTGATGTCCACAAGTAAATCCCCGGATTTTTATCGTGAAACTTCCGAAGCATTAAAAAAATTATGAAGTCGAAAGGTGCAACGCCTATCAATCAGCAAAACTTGTCTTTCAAAATATCGTACCTCCACTCTCCACAAATGCATATACCTTAACGTAAGCCGTAGTAGCTGCACAGGTGAGCTAATTAATAATTATTTTCTACCTTCGACATGTACTTATGTATTTCGTTTGTGTCTGAAATCCTTAAATTAAAGCGTTGACTGCACATGGATAAGGAAATTTTGAAAGCTGAGCCCAGTTTTTATTGGCTGGATAATTTTATAAAAGGAAAAATTCTCACAAGGAGGTACATGATAATATATTTAAATGTCAGAAACCAGTAATTAAGTAGACTCATTAGAAAAGTACTCTCGATCACAAAACCATCGCGTGTGTTTTTGTGATATGCTCCCATTCATCATCAGGTGCATATTTAAATGGGATCATTCAGAGGAAAGCTTCAATGGAAAATTTAATGCGCACG
>JAANSM010002036.1:0-16186 GCA_036850725.1 Orchesella villosa
AAAAGGAGGACCATAGAAATGGACCTAATAAAAGTAGCGTTATCTGGTGCATTTGGTGCGGCATTTTGATGCATATTGTATGAATATAGTTTTACCTGTATAAACCACAATGTTTGGTTGGAATCTTTCTGAGTTGTTGATAAAAATCTGTCTGGTTTTGCATAATTGGTACTAAAATACTCATTTCCGTTCCTACTCAACAGGTCGGTATCCTGGCCCGGAAGAAACTTTTGCCAATGCGTATGGAAGCAGTCCTCACGGCCACAATGGGCATTACGATTCCTCACCCTCCTTCCAAACAGTACCTGGAAGCGGGGTACCAACTCCAGAGCACTGGTCTCCAGCCGGATCTGGTGTTCCCTCGTCTAATGGAAATAACAGTGGAGGGAATACACCTGTGGAAATGTCCCAATTAGGCAACCCTCATCATATGCCACATCCCGCTTATCTCCCACCCCACCATAGTCATAGGGAGCAAAATAATCCATTAAATCACATGTCCCATTCTCATCATAATCAACTTAATGGCCATCATTTTGGAAACGGTGATATTAAACCTGTTATCCCCACCTCAATGCTTGGTGGTTATTCGGGTAAGCTACAAAAATCAAAAGAATTTTTACAATCTCATTTCACCCCAAAGATTTGTTCTTGCTTTCTTCATTACTCAACCTTTTGTATTTTATTGTACAGTTGGACCTGGTGGTACCGGAGGTCCTTGCTTCACAGGATCTGGCCCTATTCAACTGTGGCAGTTCCTGTTAGAGCTTCTGACGGACAAAAGTTGCAAAGGATTCATCTCATGGACTGGAGACGGGTGGGAGTTCAAACTGACAGATCCAGACGAGGTGGCACGTCGTTGGGGCATCCGCAAAAATAAGCCCAAAATGAATTACGAGAAACTGAGCCGTGGGCTTCGTTATTATTACGACAAAAATATCATTCACAAAACAGCTGGCAAGCGATATGTCTACCGCTTTGTTTGCGATCTGCAGAGCTTATTAGGGTAAGCATTATAAAAGCAAAAAAAGCTTATACTTGAGTACATTTAATATTATAGTACATCACATTTTATTGCACTTTTTTGTGCCAACCTGATGACTAATGATCAGAGAGATGCTCTGAGCCATCGACTAATAATAGAAAATAAGAAGAAAAAACCTTCAAGTTTTTTCTCGCTTTGTTGAAAATACTCTCTAATATAAAAAATGACAAAGTGGTGGGACCATTGTCAAGTCGTTGGTTGATTGCGAAATGTGATGGAATAAGAGCATGAGGTTGACATTGTACTGACAGTACTTAATGGTATCTCCTTTTATTCTACAGGTACAGCCCCGAAGAGCTACATGCAATGGTAGACCTGAAACCAGAAGCAAAGGATGAAGATTAAACACATCATACGACAACAGGGTGACCAACTGCTTAAAGCTACAAACCCCGTGTAATAGCATTGGTCTTCACATTACCCCAAACTTTCCCAAAAAAAACGCATCACCGTATATAGCGACGTCGGCATAATATAGTGCATCATTGTAGGTGATGCTTTACTTTATATAGTAGTTACATTATATACATCATATCAATGTACCTTTTTCGGCTGTATGTGAGTCTATTGATTCTGTAATTTAAAAACGAAGTTATCTGCATCTTCAATGTAATCAAGGGTTGTATACATAATCATTTGAGTGTAAGACACCCAGTAAAAGTTCCCTTGTTCGAAAGCAAAGCTCTCTCGTAGTGTAAATTTTAGAACTTGACTATTGAATAGAACCGGTATAGAATTGACTAGCTTTTAGAAATTGATTGTTTAAAGAATTTATGTACCTAGACATAGCCACTGTAAGTACGAATGTATCATTTTTTTATTCTTACTTTTTAAAACCAAGCAATTATAACCGGATGCCACGGAGGCAATGAATTATGTATTCAAAATCTTTATGTTGAGCAATTTAACCTCGTGAATCTATCAGTTTTAAAGGTATTTACTATTATTGGCATCTTTTTTGTTAGAATGAGTAACTTACGAAATGGATTGAGGTTATTTTATGTGCCATTCGGTTCGACGTCCATTGTGTTGAGTTGAGATGTACCTTTATATGTATCAGTCGGTGAAGCAGTAGTTCAGTTAAGATCAAAATCCCTTGTAGAGAAAAGAGAAAGCAAAAAATATCAAATAATTTAGTTGGGGTGCTCGCCAAACAGGTTATGAAGTACAATCTTTTGTTGGCGAATGTAGCAATGCATCCAGGAAGAATATTACATGGGAATGAATACAGCTGCGGACGAAGGTAGCTGCTCACTAATGCCAATGCTTTTCCTCCCCGTAATAATTTTTTATTCTCTTTTCCCCTTCTTGCTGGAACTTACTTATCATATGTCGTCGGTCTGATAACGAAATTGCTCCATAATTATCGACTTTTCACCGTCAGATAATATGTAGTTTCAGTCATTTGCTTAGTACTTATGATTTCACATTTATTGCATACATAATATTTGCCAACATGTAACTCGGTAATTGGTCAGTGGGATCAACGTGTACAGGAAAAAGGATGTTATATCATGATCGTAATTTTTAATTAGGTAGCCACTGAGTTACCAGTTTAGAGATAAGATTAAATTTATTATAGTATAATATAATATTTTGTTTATGAAAGTATATTATAGTCGAAATCATTTCCCGGTTATACTTACCAGAAGAAGATGTCGTGTAGGTTTTAATTAGGTGTAGTGGCCGAACGAATGATAAGAGAGATTATTAGTTTGAATGTGAGTAAGGATTTTGCGTGATGATTGCCTGAATGTTGAATGTGAACGAATTTTTCTTGTAAGGTTACTGTAGCATGTTGCAATTAAGTATAATCGAACTGCATTAGTGAAAGGACAAGCCAAAATGATCTCTAATGCTCTTGCAGTAAGGATCTCGTAATGTATGTAGGGTTTAG
Source organism: Orchesella villosa (assembly GCA_036850725.1). Taxonomy (NCBI): domain Eukaryota; kingdom Metazoa; phylum Arthropoda; class Collembola; order Entomobryomorpha; family Orchesellidae; genus Orchesella; species Orchesella villosa. The sequence continues at coordinate 2,943 of JAANSM010002036.1, forward strand.
ATTTTTCAAGTTTTGTTTTTCCAAAAAGTTTTCATCAAAGTTACGGTTGCATTTATTACGGTATGATTGAGAGAGTTTTAATGATATCCTTCATTTTAAGAAAAATGTCTTAATACACATAAACTATAGGTTTTTTGGGACGTGTGGCTAGTTCTGTCTGTAATATTGCTTCTCCACGACAGTTGAATTCCAACAGTTTTTTGTCTACAATTTACTTAAATTTCGCTGAATATGAAATGGTCCAAAAGCCATTATAATGTATTTATGTATTTCTCTTGTTCTGTCATTTACAAGTAAGGTTCGATTTACATATCACCTTCAGTGCCTTTGTGTGAACGAGTCAATCAATCATAACATAAATACGCCAGTCTAACGGAATTTCACCGTGAGATCAAATCAATATTTCAGTGGATTAGGCAAAATTTTCAACTAGTGGGCATATGAAGAAGTAATCGGAATGTTAGAATGGCTTTTCTTAAATGTAAATTAACTTATTGGAATATTGGAAGAAAGAATGGTTTCATTTAGAGGTATGTGCATGAATGGACGTAAATTTGCTTGTTTAAAAAACAATATATATGTAAATATATATCACATAAAAATGTGTAGACGCATCGAATTTCGAAATTAATTAGCATATAATATCAATGACTGCTTTACTGCAAATCAAATCAGTTATAAGGGATGATGTGTAGGTATGTATGACTAGTGTGATAGCTCTAAAAAATGAGATTCATTAAAGGATAAGCATCCAAATGTAGTACAGTACCGTTTAACTAGCAATTTAGAACTAACATTTCGCATACTATCGTTATCCGATATACCATTTATATAGATATAGATTGTAAGGAATTTCATTCATACTTTTTAATGTCAGTTGACAGTTAAATGCCAGCACAATTGCATTTATCTCGTAGTTTAGACCACTAGTGAAAAACAATCCGAGGCAATCGCACTAAATGCTTATATTATCAAAGATGCACCGAGCTATATATACTATACATGTAAGGTTACTAGATTTATATTTTACAGTAAATTATGCCACACTACATATAATTATACGAAGTTAGTAAAACTCAGCTTTAGTTATATAAATGATGGAGATTACAATAATCGCATCAAATATGCTAAATCACTGGAGAGAAACAGGAGAACATTTTGTTTGAGGGGTATAGGTATATTATGCATAAAACTTGCAATTTTTTTAGCTGGAGAAAGTGAGCATCTTACGATGTTCAGCTACTGAACGTTATTTTTGTTATTTGCCAGTATATTCCTTTGCAATTTAATTTTGTTACATATAGGTATATGATGCATAAAACTTGCAATTTTTTTAGCTGGAGAAAGTGAGCATCTTACGATGTTCAGCTACTGAACGTTATTTTTGTTATTTGCCAGTATATTCCTTTGCAATTTAATTTTGTTACGTTTCTTGCACAGAAACACAGAGCACACATACATGTAAATCGTAAATAAGGTAGTAGATAGATATCTTAAATCGAATACCATATTACATATATACAAGCATATATTTAGGTTCATGTCTGTATGAATGTGTAATTGATTTTGATTGTATGGGTCGAGATGAAATGCGAGGTAATTTCCACAATCTGGTTTCTCTGATATTAAGATTTAGAATAAGAAAAGATAGCACAACGGATATCAACGAGTTATGTAATTATAATAATACGAAATTTATAAAATAGAACGGAGCACAAAGCACAACTTTTCCCTTCTGGTCACTCACATTAAACTTTTTCAGTAATGTGAATACACAATACTAATTATGAGTAAAGAAAAAACCTAGCTATTATATGATAGAATATACATATTATAGTATGTAGCATAGTTAAATTTAAACGTTTTAAAAGTTGTATGCTTGCATATCAAAAATATGCATTTGATACTTACACAAATGGTGGTAACTTTTACCTGGATGAATGATGATGCTCTGATTAAACTTTTTGGCAAGATTATGAAAAGTGAAAGGAAAAAAGATGACGTGGCTGCCATCACTTTCTCTTGTCCAATTATGTTCAATCAAATAACACAAAATTGCATCATGATATCGTCTCTTTAATCTGTTAGTGGTTTGATTAGTTTGGAGCAGCCCGTGAGTGTACCATCCCAACTTTTTGATGTGATTGACGGAATGAATATAGTATGTAGCAATATATAATTATTTGTTTGTGTAAACCTGTACATAATTTAGATTTTAAGTTCAGTAGAATCAGTTTGAGTTTACATCATATTTTAAACTTTGGACCGTAGCATTATTTTACTTTCCCTAAAATATGCTACAATGGTGGTACATAATTTACCTAATTTTTGTAAATGTACGTTTTTGAAACAAAATATATATTATATTATATCTATCTATACATTATATTATCCTTATGTAAGTAAGAATATTACGATGACTTTATTATTTTGTTCTCACTTACAAGCATATTGGATACATTATTATTATAATTTTTTAGTTGATAGTATGACGAAATGTGAAAATTACTAAAAATGAAGATGCTGTGAACTTGATATATATAAATATATATCTTTATGTACATTGTAAATTAAAATTTTGAACATCACAACCATAGTTTTAATCAATTTAATATGGTGTGTAGCAGTGGAAAACTTTGATTTTGATTGACACATATATAGTTTGTAAAAATTTTCATATGATGACTTGTCATATTGTGGTGAGTGGTGAGTCGAGTGGTGACAAGAGAAAAACCAAAATTATGATCCAGATTGTCATGTTAGTAGGTGTTTAGTACAGTTACAGTAAAAGAACAGAACGGAATGTATCATCAAACAAACATGTCATNTATGATCCAGATTGTCATGTTAGTAGGTGTTTAGTACAGTTACAGTAAAAGAACAGAACGGAATGTATCATCAAACAAACATGTCATTTATGTGTATGCATGTACAAAATTGTGTATGCGTTATGTATTGTAATGTTGAATTGAATCCTTCTTAAATGTTACATGTAATTTAAAATGTTGGAGTTGGACATTGTTTTGTCACCGTTTACTATTGTGACTTGGATATATAAATACGTTATAGAAGAATTTGTCGAGAACCACACGTAGTATTGTAATGTTGAATTGAATCCTTCTTAAATGTTACACATGTAATTTAAAATGTTGGAGTTGGACATTGTTTTGTCACCGTTTACTATTGTGACTTGGATATATAAATACGTTATAGAAGAATTTGTCGAGAACCACACGTGTATATCTGGTTGTGTCAGCGTCTTTATCAAATCCCTTCAATAAAAAGTTGTACCAAAAATTTAATTGTTGAAGTTAACTTCGAAATTATTATTTATCATATCATTCATAATTCATAGCATTGCCCATAATATGTTATAATGCATTTTTATAGTCAATAGTAGAGCATATTATCATCCCACCCACGCATACACAAACGCATACATTGCATTTCATTATTGTAAATACATAAAATCCGAAGACGGTCTGAGATGAAAGAGGGCACTCTGAGAAGAGTGTATAGAAGAGCGGGTGCGTAATGCGCCAATACAGGGAAAGCTTGTCCGTTGATGAAAATCATAACATCACATATCACATCCAAGGTCCAAGCCTCAATGCACTTCACTCGCTCACAAGCGTGTTTTCAGACAAGTCACATTTTAGTGCACTTCTCCGCTCAGTACATATTCTTCTTCATCAGTCAATTTGTGGGAAAGTAAATGCACTAATGCACCTTCTTCGCTTCGTTTGAGTTTTGTCAACGGATTATCATTTACAAACAACCTGTTTTGTTGTTCCGGTAAGGTGTTTGATAACATTATAAATACAAATTGCAAATTTGTTTTGTTGTAGTTGGTAGTATCTAATTAATAGATATCAAATATAGGAGTAGGATGAGTGCCAATTGTCAAGGTCAAGATACTCTTGTCAGTTAGCTTTATGTTGTATGTGCTAGGGTATTAAGGAAAAATAGTCGTTAGATGGTTCAAATTTAATGAGGTTGAGTGTATGTACACGACCGCTTATTAATAGGGAGGAATTATGATTACTATGAAGTATGATGTTATATTGGTTAGTTATTAGTTGTCACTTGTTAGTCATTACATAAAACATAATTTATTGTATTCAGTATTCAGTATCGGAAATTGAAGTAGGGAAACCGTTGACAGTAAATGGTAAATAGAGCATGAAGGATGAAGCATGACATCGGTGTTTTAATTTTAATATTTAAAGTAGTAATAGTGAATAGTAATCCTTCTGCATTACGTGTTTAATATTACATGTGAAAAATGCCTCCGTACACCGTCCGTCCCTAATTGATTTTCGTTTTATGATGTTTCAGAAGAGTAAGAAGTCGCTAATCAATGCAATCACGGCAGCTCTGCTAGTTTGAGGCAAATTCCTAGTCCTAATTAAACCTCGCATCTAAGACAGCTAAACGCTAAACTCGTCACGTATTTCTATTCTAACCATTACAACAGGAGATAGAATCAGAATGGTAATCTCCAGTACATCCTCATGGATTCAACCAGCACAGGCGGTTGTTAATACGGAATCTGGTGAATGGAAGTTTTTCCCTCCAAGAAACAGAGGTACTCTTCCAAGGGCGTTGACTTTTCAGGATTATCCAGGATGCAGGTCTGCGGAGACTTCTACTGCTACTGTGGAAAAGAAACCTCGTCTTGATATCCCGAACAATAATGAACGACTTAATAAGACTGATTATGAAGATGCGGACTTGTCAACATATTCAGAAGTAATAATAATTATTAATTATAATCTTGTTGTATTGTGACATTGCTATGAATCATGAATGATACAATTTTTCAAAGTTTATTCTAAATAACATAGTATTCATTTTCTCCTATCAAGGATGCTGACAGGAGTTATCTTTTTGCCAGTATGAACTCGTCGAAGTGTGATATTGATGATCCTCCTGATGAGTACGAGTCTTTTGATAATGAACATTCTGAGCACTCAATTAACAAGGTACATTAACGTTATATTATTATTATTATATTATACTTGAACCAAACAATGGCCAAATAAAGAAGTCTTGTTCACCTGCCCAACTAGATTGCTATTGCCACTTACCAATAACGTAACTTTTTGTTTCATTCACGTTTAGGACGACGACCCATCAGTGGACTGTGAAATCGTGGTGATGTCAACTCCCACTGAGGAATGCATAATGCGACATAAGCGAACTTCCATACAACCTGTGATTTCTCCAAGTATTCCATCCATTCCTAGTGATAGTGATTCCGTGTGTTATTCGCCTATACTTCCAAATGAAGACACATCCAGCTTGTCACTACGTGAATTAGTCGACCTCTGTACAAGAAGGATGGAGGAAGCCAAGTTATCAAGGGTTGTTCCAACAACTGCAACTGATGATGGTAAGAAAAAAATTCATTAGAAATGCAATGCCGACGGTGATTTATCTTTGTGAGTGAATTTGTTGCAGACTGTTTTTTGTGACAAATAATTAAACTAATTGAAAATGTACATTGGTGGTAAAACAAATAATTAATTTCTATTTTCAGAAGAAGACAAGCAAGGCAACCAGAAAAGTATAACAAGTCAACCGGACATTAAAACAGAGAATGATGATGAATCAAAAAATGAAGAAACCAGTGATATCTCTGCCGACACCGACGAGGTTAATAACTGCAGTATAAGTCATGATGATATTGATGATTCTCAATCTCCAACTCGGAGTACTGGTATTAGCAACTCCTTGAAATTATTTGCTATTGATATTCAATTATTGTTGCAAGAGCTCAACCTCTTAGATGGTAAGTATTGAATGAAACAAAAACCGTTTACGAAAACGTAAACGAGTTAACATATACTATGTAATTTCCATATTTTTTAATTCGTTTTCTCGTTTCGTTTTAGAAAATAGCAATAGCAAGTCTGATTACGAAGACTGGATCTGTATTCCTACACAAGAAATGGAGGCATTATTAATCAACTGCTACACAAAAACTGTGGAATTCGTATTGTTGGAGTAGTTGCATTGTAATTGACTGCCTGTTAGCACATATCATGAAGCAAGCTAAGTGTCAATGTAAGTCATTCCTTTTGTGCTATCATGAAATTCACTTTTATGTTTTGTATCGTGATTTTTCTTAATATTCTTATTAGCGTCATTAAATATACCTTCCTTGCATTCTCATTAACAATGAATCTTATTACTAAACCAAACTGCATAAGAGCAGAGTTATTGTTTGTGTTAACTTTCCTATAATAACCATTAACATGTATCTCGGTAAGTTAATGGTGAATCTGTGAATCTATGTATATATCTTTAATTCCAGTCACGTAATTATATTCAATCAAAAAAAAATATGAAAAAAATCACGAGTGCAATTATGTAATATACCAATCGTCCTGCTTTCATGTGGAAAAACGGCCATTCTCAATTAGAGTCAATCTACCACTAGCCAGTTGATACCCTATAGCTGTATCATGAATCATAGTCTAATAACTATAATCTCTAACTCTTACTAATTTTAGCAATGTTACCTAGATTCAGTAACGTCAAAGTAGTAATTTGTTATTATAAATAAGTGAATATTGAGTCTGATACAAAACCTTTGCTGGTAATAAAGGTTTTAACTGGGAAGTATAATGATCAAGTCTGATGGTAATAGAAAAGGTATCGTTAGTATCGTGATGTGTTCCATTTTAGTTTTATAACTCCTTTCGATTTACTCAGCTACTAGATTAATATCCTTCTAATACTATGAATAAATTCAGCTTTTATGTTGACCTTCAACATCTTCTGTTTTCATTTTTGATGTCAACTAGTCTTCTGTTCTAATTTTCTAATCAACGGAATGTCATGAGATGATATACTAATGTATCGTACTTTTATGAATTCAATATTTGATCGGAATCACATTTCTGTTGATCACATTTTTACTCGTGGTCAGGTACTATCCACATCGACAGACTTTTTCTTAGTTAGTAATCAAATTATTAGTAAAGACTTCCATTGTAGATATTAATCAATCCAGTGACTGGATATGGATTGGTTTTGTAGAGACAAAAAACTACAACTGCCATTTAATGCATATATATTATACATATATATATAATAAATATTAATAGTTCAATTTATAAGTTGATCTCTACTAATATCAATGCTAATGATAGAATCTTCAATACTACTATCAACTATTCAGTATGCAAGTTTATCTCTATTTGTTTATAGTTTATATATGCATATATATAATTATAGTGTTATTCCCAGAAAAAAATTGTGTTAGATGTTGTGGTGCTTGAAATGAAAAGGCGACTTGACATTAACCAAGGTACAATAATTTACATGAAAAAATGTATTGTGAATTGTGAACAATAATTAATCACTATTGTAGTGCGAATGTGAATGGAAAATTGTAAATTATGTATAACCAAGTGTACCTTTATTAAGTTTAATGAGCATAGCACTGTCTGTAATCTGAGTTTTAGTGTGTGAAATGAAGTTTAGATAGATGGTAAAGATTAAAGAAAAGAAACAAAACTAAATGAACTGAAACGTGTTGCATCGAAGCTCATTCATTCATCAATTTATATTATGTTAAAGTGGCACTGATTAGGATTAAGCTCATTTTCATACTCCCATTCGTAGATATGCAGAATATCATAATTATGCATTGAGATTTAGACTACAAGCAGTCTGTATCAATCAGACAGATTAGTACTGTCAAAGAAGTGCATTTAAGTGTATTGGATTGTGCATAGAGCCGCACTATATATCGTATCGCATCGTACCGTATTTTTGATCCTACTAAAATCCTCTTTCTCTCCCCATAGTCTCCCCTTCTTCCTTTTACTTCTTGTTGTTGGGCTTGGTGGGGTTGTCTTCTGTTTTGTGTTGTGCATTGTACTTTGCATTGCATATACTTTTGACTTGATTGTAAGTTGTGTACAAATACGATAATATTATGATGAAGAAGGAAGACATTTGTAGCCAGCTGATCACGTAACTTGATGATAACCAAAATGGTCTTAGTTTTATTAGAAAACCGGAATATTTTGGGGATTTCAATCATTGTTTGAGCGTAAGATTCATAGCAAGTTTATCCGATACTTTTGCTAGAGTGTTTACGTCTCGTATTTTTGATCTTGGTTTACTTCCAACTTCCGGAAGTTGTACACATTTTGTTTTGGGATTGTCGATATTTTACTGTTTACGTCATACATACGTTAGCACATATTGGTGTTAATCGAAACCTTATGGTGTCGTGGTTAGTTTCAAAGGTTATGGGGGAACGGGAGGTAACTTAAAAGGTAGACACAATTTGCATTTAATTACATTTTTAATTATAATTTTATAGCTGCCAATCAATGCAGATTTTTGTGTTTCTGTAATTTTAGGGCGTTGAAGCTGGTGGCTGGAAGATCTTCATATCTTGTTGGCTCATTCAATGCTTAGCTTGTTTTCTTGTCTGGTCTTGTACAAAAATTTAAAACAGTAGACAATGGAATATACCACATTCCCGATTTTTCATTAACGAGAAGCGGAAGCTGAAAGAGAAAAGGCATAATGAACGTGGCTAATTATGATAGTCCATTGAAAATGGACTTTAATCCTCGAGGAGCCCCTGGACACCCTTTGAAGTATTTGTTGCATCGTAGCACATTTGACCATGGACCATACTATAGGAATATTGTGGACTGGCAGTTTGAAAAAACTAAGACGCTACATAGAAAAAACTTGGTAGCCCATTTTGGATGCGTCAATGCTATTGAGTTCTCTAAAGATGGCAACTTACTAGTTTCAGGTATGTTCTAGGTTAAAGTTATAATAGTCAAATTAATCGTAAGACTTTGAATTTTTTTAAATGTATTACCAGTATGGATATGGAAGATGGTCGGAGAGATCGTATCAAAGTCGATTTATGTGATCGTCATACATTATACGTCTTTTTGTAGGAGGAGATGACCGTCGCATTCTCTTATGGAAGGTCGATAAGGCCATTGTATCCAAAGATGAACCGAAAATAATGCAAGCTGAGCATTTGAGCAATGTCTTCAGCTTAGATTTTAGTTGCTCTTCTGCAAAGATTATTTCGGCTGGTAATGATGACCAAGTCATTGTTCATGATATCTCAACGTAAGTCATTAAAACAATATTGTAGGTTAATTAATTTTCTCTTGAAATTGTCTGGTATATATTTAATATTTACATTAGTTAATCAAATGATTCAATTCTTGTGAATTTTAGAGGAGCGCCGTTGGACTATTTTGTTCACGAGCAGCCTGTGTACGGCGTTTCTGCTGATCCAGTTAATGAGAGTATCTTTTGTAGTGCTTGTGATGACGGACGAGTATTAATATTTGATATTCGAGACTCTGGAAATGGTTGGTTTTGGTTAAACTTAGAAGATAATAATTTAGTTCAATCTTTTTTCATGATTGGTGTACTGACTATAATTTGTTATGATTTCAGATCCATTTTGTCTGGCAAAGGTCCCATCAGCATTTCATTCTGCTATGTTTCATCCTATTGAGCCTAGATTGGTCGTCACTGCGAATTCTAAAGAAGGTGTTGCGTCATGGGATGTTCGTATGCCGAAAAAGTAAGTGATTATGATATTTATTGGTCTTTTACTAGCCTGTACTACTATAAAAACCTATGATGCAGGACAAGACAGTGTTTTCTCTTATGTTGCAGGGTTTTCATTAAGTATGGTATGCAAAACTCAAATCAATGCTGTATGAGTGCCAGGTTTAATAGGCTGGGAAGCCAAATATTGGTTCTAAGACGAAGACTGCCTCCAATTTTATACGCAACTGATTCACCGGGACATCTTTACCAATTCAATCATCGTGGGTACTACAATTCATGCACAATGAAAAGTTGCTCATTTGCTGGTCAAAATGATCAGTATGTACTATCGGGATCGGATAATTTTGATTTGCACCTTTGGAAAATTCCAACTCCTGGAAGTGATCGTAAGATTCTTATCGTTACATTGCGTCATTAAAAGTAACTTGAGAATTGAGTTGAGTGGTTTTGTCTTTCATAGAATGGGTTAACAAAGCAGATAAGGTGCTCCGTGGCCATCGTTCTATCGTGAACCAAGTTCGCTATAATTATGTCCACAATGTGATAGCCTCATCTGGGGTGGAAAAAATAGTAAAGGTATGCTAAATCATGTAACTGAATGAATGTTATAAGTTTGACCTGTGTACACAGTACACTGTGGATTGAATAACAGCGTTTTACCAACTGTCTTTATCTTTAGCTTTGGAGCCCGTTTCCAATGTCTGATGAACCAGGAGGGAAATTTCCGTCAGTTGTAACTAATGAATTTGAAAGACGTATTTACACTCCGGATGATTATGTCAGTCTTGTTATGCAAACTGGGCAAGGACATGTAAGTTTAGATGCTTAACCTCAATAGTGTAGAATCTTGAATGTTATACGCTATTTTAAAATGAATAACAATACTTTACAGTTCATGTCATTGACATATGAAGCTGGTAGAAAGAATACAAAAGAAGACTCTAGAATGTTGGCCTTTTTCGATGCTCTAGTCCAAAGGGATATTAATGGATTGTCAGATGAAGACAGTGACAATTTTCCAGAAACTTCCTCCTATACGAATACAGTTTACTCAAGTCCTGAAACGTCTTCCTCCGAAAATGAAGGTATTAGATTGTAAAATATACTACATAGCAGACAGCAGAATATATTTATCAGAACGTGGCTAGTTTAACCTTATAATTGAAATATTGTTGATTCAGATGAAGATTCAAATCCTCCGAACTATCGAACCCATCTTCCTGCAATATCTGTGCAAGCGGCATTCAGTAGAATTTCAAGAGAAGTTATTCGTAGTAATATCAATAACGAGTCCACAATCCCTGACGAAACTAGTTCGGACCAAGCCTCAACAACTGGAGAAGACGCAAGCTTACTGAACAATCACGACGCTGATACACATGCAGCTGTTGAAGAACAAAGCGATTCTTCGGATCCTTCTCCTGGAGCAGTAGAGCCAGAAGATAATGGAGTTGAGCTGAACCAACAGACTGAAAACAGAGATATGACTGCTAACATGATTACACAATTAATTCTAGAAAAGGAGAGTAGACGTAAACAAGTTTCAAAACCAAATGTAACAAGCAAAGATGATAATATTAATTCTGATGTCAGTGATCCAAATTCCGAATCAGTTGCTACTTCGTCTGATGAAGATGATAGTGTAAAACTTAATTCGACATCACGTCCTTTGAAAATACACAAAGGTAGGAAAATAATTCATGTCGGTAAAAAGATGAAGCCTCCATCCGGAAGATACTCAAAAACTCACAAAAAATTTAGAAAGCGACTGTTGCGGGTTCGAAAACAAAAACTTATGTCAACTCCTGTTTATGAAAGTTCAAGAAACGTATTAGAAACAACAGCTGCAGCAGAAACAAGTTTCGCAAGAATTAGTGAACTCATGACCAGAAATCAATCGGTTCAGTCGGATTCAAGTGGGGATAGTTCTACCTCCACTTCGACAGACTCGTCTAGTAGCGATGAATGGGAAAAGGAATCTGTGATGAAAGACACAAAAAAGAAATCACGGGCCCTGATTAGTAGTGATAGTAGTAGCTCAGATAGTCAAAGTCAAAATGTCAGTGATCCGGATACTGTTGAAACTGAGATAATAACCGATCCCTCTACGTCTCATACAACTCCCAAAGATTTGAAGTGAAAAAGACGATCCTCGTGTAAGTTCAACGGAGCATGTAAAGCGCTTTTCAAGCGATATGTTGACTCTGAACCCGAAAACCAAAGAGACAATGAAGATGCGGCAGTGATTCCACGTAAACGTGCACATTTAGATAACTTGGAGAATTCTAGCACGAATTGTTCAACTGAGCCAAATAATACAGAGCACGTCATATTCAAGAGATTAGCCAAGAATAAAAGTCGGAATTACAGAAAAGCATCTGCCATCGCGTCTACTACGCCTCCAGATAGTGGGATAGACGTCAGTAAAGAACCTGAACCTTGCTGTTCTAAATCCTTCAATACGAAAACAATTAGTACCTCATTAAATTCGGCGATGTCCACTCCTCCCAAAAAGAATTGCGCCAAGAGGACTAAGAAGAAGAAGAAAGGGGACAGCGCTGACCATTCAACAGATCCAGGTATTGAACGTGTTGTCTCTGATGATGAAAGTGAATGATTTATATCCGAGTTCGTTAGACATCGGGAATAGCAAACTACCGATTTGAGATGAAATTAGTGAATTTTCAATGGAAAGTAGACAGCGGTTCAACCGTTCACCGTTTGTTTAATTTATTTTAACCTATAGCTATATAAACATGCGTGATCCAATCCCCCCTTCAATTAAATTAGCTATGGACTCGTGGACTGTGCTAATGTTATCTAGATGCGATAGGCATTGGTAATGGAAGTGGGGATTCAGAGAATGTGTTGTACGTTTTTAATATTTAAGGAACAGTTTTACAAATGAATTATCCTAGTATTTCTGTTTTTTAATTCTGCGTTAAAACTTTTGAATCAATTATCTTAGGCCAAAAGCGTGAATGCCTGGGAATGTATTAAGATATCTACTAACTAATGTATACATACAGCAATGCACTAATGCGTGATTTTATAGAGTTTTATTCCTACTTCCGAAATTTTTATGTTGCACCACTTTCGCAGTTTTTAACATAATAATATTATACATCTTCGAAAATATAAATATATCTTTCAGTGGACTGAACCTGGTATGATTTCCAGTTTTATGTAAACGATAGCAGCAGAAGCTCTCGAGAAATGAATCAAAATAAAGATGAATTTGTATTACATGCTGGTAACTTACACATAATCAATTTTTTCAAGTTGAAGATTTTATTTTAACAATCGGTTTGTAACATGATTTAACAACATTATTTTTCATCTCATTTACTACAATACCATGTTATTTAAGTTATTTAAAGTAGTTGATTTTTATAGATGATTTATAGATTTTCTCTCAATCCTGATATATTGATATGCATCATTCAAGGAGTAATATGGTCGTTTTAAATTTTCTGTTGTGGCTGAAAGATAGCTTTCACCTGTTTTTGTATGAATGATTGATTTGTTTGTTGGGGTTTTCTTAAAATGAAGCCATTCATTATTATTCCAACTAAATCTGATCTGTACGTGTCCAGTCACAATCCCAATATACAAACTTGACAACTTTTTTTTCATTTGTCAAAGTGGTATGCAAAAAAGCCAAA